>CAWVNZ010001915.1:0-221483 GCA_963930735.1 Dioctria linearis | reverse complement strand
ATTCAGATTTTATTTTTTTTTGCTAATTCAGATTTTTTTTTTTGCTAATTCAGATTTTTTTTTTTTGCTAATTCAAATTTTTTTTTTTTTTTGCTAATTCAGATTTTTTTTTTTTTTTTTGCTAATTCAGATTTTTTTTTTTTTTTGCTAATTCAGATTTTTTTTTTTTTTTTTTTTGCTAATTTTTTTTTTTTTTGCTAATTCAGATTTTTTTTTTTTTTTTTTGCTAATTTTTAGTTTTTTTTTTTTAGCTATTCAGATTTTTTTTTCTAATTTTTTTTTTTTTGCTAATTCAGATTTTTTTTTTAATTTTTTTTTTTTTGCTAATTCAGATTTTTTTTTTTGCTAATTCAGATTTTTTTTTTTTGCTAATTAAGATTTTATTTTTTTTTTTTTTTTTGCTAATTCAGATTTTTTTTTTTGCGAATTCAGATTTTTTTTTTTTTTTGCTAATTCAGATTTTTTTTCGATTTTTTTTTTGCTAATTTTTTTTTTTTTGCTAATTCAGATTTTTTTTGCTTATTCAGATTTTATTTTTTTGCTAATTCAGATTTTTTTTTTTTATAATTTTTTTTTGCTAATTCAGATTTTTTTTTTTTTGCTAATTCAAATTTTTTTTTTTTTTTTTTTTTGCTAATTCAGATTTTTTTTTTGCTAATTCAGATTTTTTTTTTTTTTTTTTGCTAATTCAGATTTTTTTTTTTGCTAATTCAGTTTAATTTTTTTTTTTTTTTTTTTTTTTTGCTAATTCAGTTTTTTTTTTTTTTTGGTAATTCAGATTTTTTTTTGCTAATTCAGATTTTTGTTTTTTTCTAATTTTTTTTGCTAATCAGATTTTTTTTTTTTTGCTAATTTTTATTTTTTTTTTTGCTAATTCAGATTTTTTTTTTGCTAATTTTTAGTTTTTTTTTTGCTAATTCAGATTTTTTTTTCTAATTTTTTTTTTTGCTAAGTTTTTTTTTTGCTATTTTTTTTTTTTTTTTGCTAAATCAGAGTTTTTTTTTTTTAGCTATTCAGATTTTTTTTTTTCTAATTTTTTTTTTTAATTCAGATTTTTTTTTGCTAATTCAGGTTTTTTTGCTAATTCAGATTTTTTTTTTGCTAACTCAGATTTTTTTTTGGTAATTCAGATTTTTTTTCTATTTTTAGTTTTTTTTTTGTAATTCCGATTTTATTTTTCTTGCAAATTCAGATTTTTTTTTTGTATTTTTTTTTTGTTTTTTTTTTTGCTAATTCAGATTTTTTTTTTTGGTAATTCAGATTTTTTTTTCTAATTTATTTTTTTTGCTAACTCAGATTTTTATTTTCTAATTTTTTTTTTGCTAATTCAGATTTTTTTTTTTGCTAATTCAGATTTTTGTTTTTTTCTAATTTTTTTTTGCTAATTCAGATTTTTTTTTGTTTTTTTTTTTTTTTGCTAATTCAGATTTTTTTTTTTTTTTGCTAATTCAGATTTTTTTTTTTGCTAATTCAGATTTTTTTTCGAATTTTTTTTGCAAATTTTTTTTTTTTTTTTTTTGCCAATTCAGATTTTTTTTGCTTATTCAGATTTTTTTTTTTTGCTAATTCAGATTTTTTTTTATAATTTTTTCTTTGCTAATCATATTTTTTTTTTTTTTTGCTAATTCAAATTTTTTTTTTTTTTTTTTTTTTTTTGTTAATTCAGATTTTTTTTTGCTAATTCAGATTTTTTTTTTTTTTGCTATTTCAGATTTTTTTTTTTTTTGCTAATTCAGATTTTTTTTTTTGCTAATTCAGATTTTCTTTTTTTTTTTGGTAATTCAGATTTTTTTTTTGCTAACAGATTTTTTTTTCTAATTTTTTTTTGCTAATTCAGATTTTTTTTGCTAATTCAGATTTTTGTTTTTTTCTATTTTTTTGCTAAGTCAGATTTTTTTGCTAATTTTTTTTTTTTTTGCTAATTCAGATTTTTTTTTTTTTTTTTGCTAATTTTTAGTTTTTTTTTGCTAATTCAGATTTTTTTTTCTAATCTTTTTTTTTGCTAAGTTTTTTTTTTGCTATTTTTTTTTTGCTAAATCAGAGTTTTTTTTTTTTTTAGCTATTCAGATTTTTTTTTTTGCTAATTCATATTTTTTTTTTAATTTTTTTTTTTTTTTTTTGCTAATTCAGATTTTTTTTTTTTTTTTTGCTAATTCAGATTTTTTTTTTTCCTAATTCAGATTTTTTTTTTTTTTTTTTTCTAATTCAGATTTTTTTTTTTTTTGCTAATTCAGATCTTTTTTTTTTTTTTGCTAATTTAGATTTTTTTTTTTGCTAATTCAGATTTTTTTTTTTTTTGCTAATTCAGATTTTTTTTTTCAAATTTTTTTTTGCTAATTTTTTTTTTGTTGCTAATTCAGTTTTTTTTTCCTAATTCAGATTTTTTGCTAATTCAGATTTTTTGTTTTTGCTAATTCAGATTTTTTTGTGCTAATTTTTACTTTTTTGTGTTAATTCAGATGTTTTTTTTGCTAATTCAGATTTTGTTTTCGAATTTTTTTTGCTAATTTTTATTTTTTTTCGAATTTTTTTTGCTAATTTTTATTTATTTTTTTTTTTTTTGGTAATTCAGATTTTATTTTTTTTCTAATTCAGATTTTTTTTTTTGCTAATTTTTATTTTTTTTTGCTGATTTTTTTTTTTCTAAGTTTTTTTTTGGCTAAATCAGAGTTGTTTTTTTTTTACCTATTCAGATTTTTTTTTCAAATTTTTTTTTTTTTTTTGCTAATTCAGATTTTTTTTTTAATTTTTTTTTTTGCTAATTCAGATTTTTTTTCGAATTTTTTTTGCTAATTTTTTTTTTTTATTTTTTTTTGGTAATTCAGATTTTATTTTTTTTGCTAATTCAGATTTTTTTTTTGCTAATTCAGATTTTTTTTTTTTGCTAATTCAAATTTTTTTTTTTTTTTGCTAATTCAGATTTTTTTTTTTTTTTGCTAATTCAGATTTTTTTTTTTTTTTGCTAATTCAGATTTTTTTTTTTTTTTTTTTTGCTAATTTTTTTTTTTTTTTGCTAATTCAGATTTTTTTTTTTTTTTTTGCTAATTTTTAGTTTTTTTTTTTTAGCTATTCAGATTTTTTTTTCTAATTTTTTTTTTTTTTTGCTAATTCAGATTTTTTTTTTTAATTTTTTTTTTTTTGCTAATTCAGATTTTTTTTTTTGCTAATTCAGATTTTTTTTTTTTGCTAATTAAGATTTTATTTTTTTTTTTTTTTTTGCTAATTCAGATTTTTTTTTTTTGCGAATTCAGATTTTTTTTTTTTTTTTGCTAATTCAGATTTTTTTTTCGATTTTTTTTTGCTAATTTTTTTTTTTTTGCTAATTCAGATTTTTTTTGCTTATTCAGATTTTATTTTTTTTGCTAATTCAGATTTTTTTTTTTTATAATTTTTTTTTGCTAATTCAGATTTTTTTTTTTTTGCTAATTCAAATTTTTTTTTTTTTTTTTTTTTGCTAATTCAGATTTTTTTTTTTGCTAATTCAGATTTTTTTTTTGCTAATTCAGATTTTTTTTTTTTTTTTTTTGCTAATTCAGATTTTTTTTTTGCTAATTCAGTTTAATTTTTTTTTTTTTTTTTTTTTTTTGCTAATTCAGTTTTTTTTTTTTTTTGGTAATTCAGATTTTTTTTTGCTAATTCAGATTTTTGTTTTTTTCTAATTTTTTTTGCTAATTCAGATTTTTTTTTTTTTGCTAATTTTTATTTTTTTTTTTGCTAATTCAGATTTTTTTTTTGCTAATTTTAGTTTTTTTTTTTGCTAATTCAGATTTTTTTTTCTAATTTTTTTTTTTGCTAAGTTTTTTTTTTGCTATTTTTTTTTTTTTTTTGCTAAATCAGAGTTTTTTTTTTTTAGCTATTCAGATTTTTTTTTTCTAATTTTTTTTTTTAATTCAGATTTTTTTTTGCTAATTCAGGTTTTTTTGCTAATTCAGATTTTTTTTTTTGCTAACTCAGATTTTTTTTTTGGTAATTCAGATTTTTTTCTATTTTTAGTTTTTTTTTTGTAATTCCGATTTTATTTTTCTTGCAAATTCAGATTTTTTTTTTGTATTTTTTTTTGTTTTTTTTTTGCTAATTCAGATTTTTTTTTTTGGTAATTCAGATTTTTTTTTCTAATTTATTTTTTTTGCTAACTCAGATTTTTATTTTCTAATTTTTTTTTTTGCTAATTCAGATTTTTTTTTTTGCTAATTCAGATTTTTGTTTTTTTCTAATTTTTTTTTTGCTAATTCAGATTTTTTTTTGTTTTTTTTTTTTTTTTGCTAATTCAGATTTTTTTTTTTTTTTGCTAATTCAGATTTTTTTTTTTTGCTAATTCAGATTTTTTTCGAATTTTTTTTGCAAATTTTTTTTTTTTTTTTTTTGCTAATTCAGATTTTTTTTGCTTATTCAGATTTTTTTTTTTTTGCTAATTCAGATTTTTTTTTATAATTTTTTCTTTGCTAATCATATTTTTTTTTTTTTTTGCTAATTCAAATTTTTTTTTTTTTTTTTTTTTTTGTTAATTCAGATTTTTTTTTGCTAATTCAGATTTTTTTTTTTTTTGCTATTTCAGATTTTTTTTTTTTTTGCTAATTCAGATTTTTTTTTTTGCTAATTCAGATTTTCTTTTTTTTTTTGGTAATTCAGATTTTTTTTTTGCAACAGATTTTTTTTTCTAATTTTTTTTTGCTAATTCAGATTTTTTTTGCTAATTCAGATTTTTGTTTTTTTCTATTTTTTTTGCTAAGTCAGATTTTTTTGCTAATTTTTTTTTTTTTTTGCTAATTCAGATTTTTTTTTTTTTTTTGCTAATTTTTAGTTTTTTTTTGCTAATTCAGATTTTTTTTTCTAATCTTTTTTTTTTGCTAAGTTTTTTTTTTGCTATTTTTTTTTTGCTAAATCAGAGTTTTTTTTTTTTTTTAGCTATTCAGATTTTTTTTTTTGCTAATTCATATTTTTTTTTTAATTTTTTTTTTTTTTTTTTGCTAATTCAGATTTTTTTTTTTTTTTTTGCTAATTCAGATTTTTTTTTTTCCTAATTCAGATTTTTTTTTTTTTTTTTTCTAATTCAGATTTTTTTTTTTTTTGCTAATTCAGATCTTTTTTTTTTTTTTGCTAATTTAGATTTTTTTTTTTTGCTAATTCAGATTTTTTTTTTTTTTTGCTAATTCAGATTTTTTTTTTCAAATTTTTTTTTGCTAATTTTTTTTTTGTTGCTAATTCAGTTTTTTTTTCCTAATTCAGATTTTTTGCTAATTCAGATTTTTTGTTTTTGCTAATTCAGATTTTTTTGTGCTAATTTTTACTTTTTTGTGTTAATTCAGATGTTTTTTTTTGCTAATTCAGATTTTGTTTTCGAATTTTTTTTGCTAATTTTTATTTTTTTTCGAATTTTTTTTGCTAATTTTTATTTATTTTTTTTTTTTTGGTAATTCAGATTTTATTTTTTTTCTAATTCAGATTTTTTTTTTTGCTAATTCAGATTTTTTTTTGCTAATTCAGATTTTTTTTTTGCTAATTCAGATTTTTTTTTGTGGTAATTCAGATTTTTTTTCTAATTTTTATTTTTTTGCTAATTCAGATTTTTTTTTTTTTTGTAATTCAGATTTTTTTTTCTAATTTTTTTTTGCTAATTCAGATTTTTTTTTGGTAATTCAGATTTTTGTTTTTTTCTAATTTTTTTTTGCTAATTCAGATTTTTTTTTTTGCTAATTCAGATTTTTTTTTTTTTTTTTCTAATTTTTAGTTTTTTTTTTTGCTAATTCAGATTTTTTTTTCTAATTATTTTTTCTTTTTTGCTAAATCAGAGTTTTTTTTTTCTAATTTTTTTTTTTTTTTGCTAATTCAGATTTTTTTTTTTTTTGCTAATTCAGATTTTATTTTTTTTGCTAATTCAGATTTTTTTTTTTCTAATTTTTTTTTTTTTTTTTTTTTGCTAATTCAGATTTTTTTTTTTGCTCATTCAGATTTTTTTTTGCTAATTCAGATTTTTTTTTTTACTAACTCAGATTTTTTTTTTTTTGTAATTCAAATTTTTTTTCTTTTTTTTTTTTTTTGTAATTCAGATATTATTTTTTTTGCTAATTCAGATTTTTTTTTTCTAATTTATTTTTTTTTTTTTTTGCTAATTCAGATTTTTTTTTTTTTTGCTAGTTCAGATTTTTTTTTTTGCTAATTCAGATTTTTTTTTTTTTTTATTCAGATTTTTTTTTGCTAATTCAGATTTTTTTGCTAATTCAGATATTTTTTTTTGCTAACTCAGATTTTTTTTTTTTGGTAATTCAGATTTTTTTTTCAAATTTTTTTTTTTTTTGTAATTCAGATTTTTTTTTTTTGCTAATTCAGATTTTTTTTTTTTGCTAATTCAGACTTTTTTTTTTTGCTAATTCAGATTTTATTTTTTTTTGCTAATTCAGATTTTTTTTTCTAATTTTTTTTTTGCTAATTCAGATTTATTTTTTTTTGCTAATTCAAATTTTTTTGCTAATTCAGATTTTTTTTTTTTTTTTGCTAATTCAGATTTTTTTTGGTAATTCAGATTTTTTTTTTCTAATTTTTTTTTTTTTTGCTAATTCAGTTTTTGTTTTTTTGCTAATTTTTATTTATTTTTTTTTTGCTAATTCCGATTTTTTTTTTTTTTTTGCTAATTTTTAGTTTTTTTTTGCTAATTCAGATTTTTTGCTAATTTAGATTTTTTTTTTCTAATTTTTTTTTTGCTTATTTTTTTTTTTTTTGCCAAATTTTTTTTTTGCTATTTTTTTTTGCTAAATCAGATTTTTTTTTTTTTGGTAATTCAGATTTTTTTTCCTAATTTTTTTTTTGATAATTCAGATTTTTTTTTCTAATTTTTTTTTTTTTTAATTTTTTTTTGCTAATTCAGATTTTTTTTTGCTTATTCAGATTTTATTTTTTTTGCTATTTCAGATTTTTTTTTTCTAATTTTTTTTTTGCAAATTCAAATTTTTTTTTTTGCTAATTCAGATTTTTTTTTTGCTGATTCAGATTTTTTTTTTGCTAATTCAGATTTTTTTTTTTTTTTTTGGTAATTCAGATTTTTTTTTTCTAATATTTTTTTTTTGCTAATTCAGATTTTTTTATTTTTTGGTAATTCAGATTTTTTTTTTGCTAATTCAGATTTTTTTTTCTAATATTTTTTTTTTTTTTTTGCTAATTCAGATTTTTTTTTTTTTTTTTTTGCTAATTCAGATTTTATTTTTTTTGCTAATTCAGATTTTATTTTTTTTTGCTAATTCAGATTTTTTTTTTCTAATTCAGATTTTTTTTTGCTAACTCATATTTTTTTTTTTTGGTAATTCAGATTTTTTTTTGCTAATTCAGATTTTTTTTTGCTAATTCAGATTTTTTTTTTTTTGGTAATTCAGATTTTTTTTTTAATTTTTTTTTTTTTGCTAATTCAGATTTTTTTATTTTTTGGTAATTCAGATTTTTTTTTTTTGCTAATTCAGATTTTTTTTTTTTTTTTTGGTAATTCAGATTTTTTTTTTTTTTTTGCTAATTCAGATTTTATTTTTTTTGCTAATTCAGATTTTTTTTTTCTAATTCAGATTTTTTTTTTTTGTTTTTTTTGCTAACTCAGATTTTTTTTTTGGTAATTCAGATTTTTTTTTTTTTTTTTTTTTGCTAACTGAGATTTTTTTTTTTGTAATTCAGATTTTTTTTTGCTAATTCAGATTTTTTTTTCTAATTTTTTTTTTATTTTTTTTTGCTAATTCAGATTTTTTTTTTTTTTGCTTTTTCAGATTTTATTTTTTTTGCTAATTCAGATTTTTTTTTCTAATTATTTTTTTGCTAACTCACATTTTTTTTTTTTTGGTAATTCAGATTTTTTTTTGCTAATTCAGATTTTTTTTTTGCTAATTCAGATTTTTTTTTTTTTTGGTAATTCAGATTTTTTTTTTAATTTTTTTTTTTTTTTGCTAATTCAGATTTTTTTATTTTTTGGTAATTCAGATTTTTTTTTTTGCTAATTTAGATTTTTTTTTTTTTTGGTAATTCAGATTTTTTTTTTTTTTTGCTAATTCAGATTTTATTTTTTTTGCTAATTCAGATTTTTTTTTTTCTAATTCAGATTTTTTTTTTTTTTTTTTTTGCTAATTCAGATTTTTTTTGGTAATTCAGAATTTTTTTTCTATTTTTTTTTTTTGCTAATTCAGATTTTTTTTTTTTTGCTAATTTTTATTTTTTTTTTTGCTAATTCAGATTTTTTTTTGCTAATTTTTAGTTTTTTTTTGCTAATTCAGATTTTTTTGCTAATTTAGATTTTTTTTTTGCTAATTCAGATTTTTTTTTGCTAATTCAGATTTTTTTTTGCTAACTCAGATTTTTTTTTTGGTAATTCAGATTTTTTTTTCTAATTTTTTTTTTTTTTTTTTTTGGTAATTCAGATTTTATTTTTTTTGCTAATTCAGATTTTTTTTTCTAATTTTTTTTTTGCTAATTCAGATTTTTTTTTTTTTTTTGGCTAATTCAGATTTTATTTTTTTTGCTAATTCAGATTTTTTTTTTCTAATTTTTTTTTTGCTAATTCAGATTTTTTTTTTGCTAATTCAATTTTTTTTGCTAATTCAGATTTTTTTTTTTTGCTAATTTTTAGTTTTTTTTTTGCTAATTCAGATTTTTTTGCTAATTTAAATTTTTTTTTTTTGCTAATTCAGATTTTTTTTTTGCTAATTCCGATATTTTTTTTTTTTTGCTAACTCAGATTTTTTTTTTTGGTAATTCAGATTTTTTTTTCTAATTTTTTTTTTTTGTAATTCAGATTTTATTTTTTTTTTCTAATTCAGATTTTTTTTCTTCTAATTTTTTTTTTGCTAATTCAGATTTTTTTTTTTTTTTTGCTAATTCAGAATTTATTTTTTTTGCTAATTCAGATTTTTTTTTTCTAATTTTTTTTTTTCTAATTCGGATTTTTTTTTGGTAATTCAGATTTTTTTTTCTAATTTTTTGCTAATTTTTATTTTTGCTAATTCAGATTTTTTTTTCGTTAATTTTTAGTTTTTTTTTGCTAATTCAGATTTTTTTGCTGATTTAGATTTTTTTTTCTAATTTTTTTTTTGCTAATTTTTTTTTTTTTTGCTAAATTTTTTTTTTTTTGCTAAATCATATTTTTTTGGTAATTCAGATTTTTTTCTTATGTTTTTTATTTGCTAATTCAGATTTTTTTTTTTTTTTTTTTTTTTTTTTTTTTTTTTTGCTAATTCAGATTTTTTTTTTTTTTTGCTTATTCAGATTTTATTTTTTTGCTAATTCAGATTTTTTTTTTTATAATTTTTTTTTGTTAATTCAGATTTTTTTTTTTTGCTAATTCAAATTTTTTTTTTTTTTTTTTTTGCTAATTCAGATTTTTTTTTTTGTTAATTCAGATTTTTTTTTTGCTAATTCAGATTTTTTTTTTGCTAATTCAGATTTTTTTTGCTAATTCAGATTTTTTTTTTTTTGCTAATTCAGATTTTTTTTTTTTTGGTAATTCAGATTTTTTTTCCAAATTTTTTTTTGCTAATTCAGATTTTTTTTTTTTTTTTTTTTGCTATTTTTTTTTTGCTAAGTTTTTTTTTTGCTATTTTTTTTTTTGCTAAATCAGAGTTTTTTTTTTTTAGCTATTCAGATTTTTTTTTGCTAATTCGGATTTTTTTTTTTTTGCTAATTCAGATTTTTTTTTTTTCTAATTCAGA
Organism: Dioctria linearis; assembly: GCA_963930735.1. Classification (NCBI taxonomy): domain Eukaryota; kingdom Metazoa; phylum Arthropoda; class Insecta; order Diptera; family Asilidae; genus Dioctria; species Dioctria linearis. The sequence goes on along the minus strand of CAWVNZ010001915.1, from coordinate 211,809 downwards.
TTTTTTTTTTTGCTAGTTCAGATTTTTTTTTCGAATTTTTTTTGCTAATTTTTTTTTTTTTTGCTAATTCAGATTTTTTTTTTTTTGCTTATTCAGATTTTATTTTTTTTGCTAATTCAGATTTTTTTTTTATAATTTTTTTTTGCTAATTCAGTTTTTTTTTTTCTAATTCAAATTTTTTCTTTTTTTTTTTTTGCTAATTCAGATTTTTTTTTTTTGCTAATTCAGATTTTTTTTTTGCTAATTCAGATTTTTTTTTTTTTTTTGCTAATTCAGATTTTGTTTTTTTTTGTTTTTTTTTTTTTTTTGCTAATTCAGATTTTTTTTTTGGTAATTCAGATTTTTTTTTTCTAGATTTTTTTTTTCTAAGTCAGATTTTTTTTTGCTAATTCAGATTTTTTTTTGCTAATTCAGATTTTTGTTTTTTTCTATTTTTTTTGCTAATTCAGATTTTTTTTTTTTGCTAATGTTTTTTTTTTTGCTAATTCAGATTTTTTTTTTTTTTTTTGCTAATTTTTAGTTTTTTTTTTTTGCTAAGTTTTTTTTTTTTTGCTAAATCAGGGTTTTTTTTTTTAGCTATTCAGATTTTTTTTCTAATTTTTTTTTTGCTAATTCAGATTTTTTTTTAATTTTTTTTTTTTTTTGCTAATTCAGATTTTTTTTTGCTAATTCAGAGTTTTTTTGTTTTTTTTTGCTAATTCAAATTTTTTTTTGTTTTTTTTTTTGTTTTTTTTTTTTTTTTTTTTTCTAATTCAGATTTCTTTTTTTTGCTGATTCAGATTTTTTTTTTTTGCTAATTTAGATTTTTTTTTTTTGCTAATTCAGATTTTATTTTTTTTGCTAATTCAGATTTTTTTTTTTTGCTAATTTTTTTTTTTGCTAATTCAGATTTTTTTTGCTAATTCAGATTTTTTTGCTAATTCAGATTTTTTTGCTAATTCAGATTTTTTTTTTGCTAATTCAGATTTTTTTTCTTGCTAATTCAGATTTTTTTTTTTTTTTAATTCAGATTTTTTTTTTGCTATTTCAGATTTTTTTGCTAATTCAGATTTTTTTTTTTGCTAACTCAGATTTTTTTTTTTGGTAATTCAGATTTTTTTTTCTATTTTTAGTTGTTTTTTTGTAATTCCGATTTTATTTTTCTTGCAAACTCAGATTTTTTTTTTGTATTTTTTTTTTGTTTTTTTTTTTGCTAATTCAGATTTTTTTTTTTTTTTTTGGTAATTCAGATTTTTTTTTCTAATTTTTTTTTGTTTTTCTAACTCAAATTTTTATTTTCTAATTTTTTTTTGCTAATTCAGATTTTTTTTTGCTAATTCAGATTTTTGTTTTTTTCTAATTTTTTTTTGCTAATTCAGATTTTTTTTTGCTAATTCAGATTTTTTTTCGAATTTTTTTTGCAATTTTTTTTTTTTTTTTTTTTTTTTTTTGCTAATTCAGATTTTTTTTGCTTATTCAGATTTTTTTTTTGCTAATTCAGATTTTTTTTTCTAATTTTTTTTTGCTAATTCAGATTTTTGTTTTTTTCTATTTTTTTTGCTAAGTCAGATTTTTTTTGCTAATTTTTTTTTTTTTTTTTTTGCTAATTCAGATTTTTTTTTTTTTTGCTAATTTTTAGTTTTTTTTTTGCTAATTCAGATTTTTTTTTGTAATTTTTTTTTTGCTAAGTTTTTTTTTTGCTATTTTTTTTTTTGCTAAATCAGAGTTTTTTTTTTTTTTAGCTATTCAGATTTTTTTTTTGCTAATTCATATTTTTTTTTTAATTTTTTTTTTTTTTTTTTTGCTAATTCAGATTTTTTTTTTTGCTAATTCAGATTTTTTTTTTTCCTAATTCAGATTTTTTTTTTTTTTTTTTCTAATTCAGATTTTTTTTTTTTTGCTAATTCAGATTTTTTTTTTTTTTTTGCTAATTTAGATTTCTTTTTTTTTGCTTATTCAGATTTCTTTTTTTTTGCTAATTCAGATTTTTTTTTTCAAATTTTTTTTTGCTAATTTTTTTTTTGTTGCTTATTCAGTTTTTTTTTTCCTAATTCAGATTTTTTGCTAATTCAGATTTTTTGTTTTTGCTAATTCAGATTTTTTTTGTGCTAATTTTTACTTTTTTTGTTAATTCAGATTTTTTTTTTTGCTAATTCAGATTTTTTTTCGAATTTTTTTTGCTAATTTTTATTTTTTTTCGAATTTTTTTTGCTAATTTTTATTTTTTTTTTTTTTTTGGTAATTCAGATTTTATTTTTTTTGCTAATTCAGATTTTTTTTTTGCTAATTCAGATTTTTTTTTTGCTAATTCAGATTTTTTTTTTGCTAATTCAGATTTTTTTTTTTTTTGGTAATTCAGATTTTTTTTTTCTAATTTTTATTTTTTTGCTAATTCAGATTTTTTTTTTTTTTGTAATTCAGATTTTTTTTTCTAATTTTTTTTTGCTAATTCAGATTTTTTTTTTGCTAATTCAGATTTTTGTTTTTTTCTAATTTTTTTTGCTAATTCAGATTTTTTTTTTTTTGCTAATATTTTTTTTTTTTGCTAATTCAGATTTTTTTTTTTTTGCTAATTTTTAGTTTTTTTTTTTGCTAATTCAGATTTTTTTTTCTAATTATTTTTTTTTTTTGCTATTTTTTTTTTTTTGCTAAGTTTTTTTTCTATTTTTTTCTTTTTTGCTAAATCAGAGTTTTTTTTTTCTAATTTTTTTTTTTTGCTAATTCAGATTTTTTTTTTTTGCTAATTCAGATTTTATTTTTTTTGCTAATTCAGATTTTTTTTTTCTAATTTTTAATTTTTTTTTTGCTAATTCAGATTTTTTTTTTTTTGCTCATTCAGATTTTTTTTTGCTAATTCAGATTTTTTTTTTGCTAACTCAGATTTTTTTTTTTTTTTGTAATTCAGATTTTTTTTCTAATTTTTTTTTTTTGTAATTCAGATTTTATTTTTTTTGCTAATTCAGATTTTTTTTTCTAATTTATTTTTATTTTTTTTGCTAATTCAGATTTTTTTTTTTTTGCTGTTTCAGATTTTATTTTTTTTGCTAATTCAGATTTTTTTTTTCTAATTTTTTTTTTGCTAATTCAGATTTTTTTTTTGCTAATTCAGATTTTTTTTTTTTTTGCTAATTCAGATTTTTTTTGGCAATTCAGAATTTTTTTTCTAATTTTTTTTTTTTGCTAATTCAGATTTTTTTTTCTATTTTTTTTTTTGCTAACTCAGATTTTTTTTTCTAATTTTTTTTTGCTAATTCAGATTTTTTTTTGGCTAATTCAGATTTTTGTTTTTTTCTAATTTTTTTTGCTAATTCAGATTTTTTTTTTTTTTGCTAATTTTTATTTCTTTTTTTGCTAATTTTTTTTTTTTGCTAAATCAGAGTTTTTTTTTTTTTAGCTATTCAGATTTTTTTTTTCTAATTTTTTTTTTTTGCTAATTTAGATTTTTTTTTAAATTTTTTTTTTTTTTGCTAAGTTTTTTTTTGCTATTTTTTTTTTGGCTAAATCAGAGTTGTTTTTTTTTTTACCTATTCAGATTTTTTTTTCAAATTTTTTTTTTTTTTTTGCTAATTCAGATTTTTTTTTTAATTTTTTTTTTTTTTTTGCTAATTCAGATTTTTTTTCGAATTTTTTTTGCTAATTTTTTTTTGGTAATTCAGATTTTATTTTTTTTGCTAATTCAGATTTTTTTTTTGTTAATTCAGATTTTTTTTTTTGCTAATTCAAATTTTTTTTTTTTGCTAATTCAGATTTTTTTTTTTTTTTTGCTAATTCAGATTTTTTTTTTTTTTTTTTGCTAATTCAGATTTTTTTTTTTTTTTTTTTGCTAATTTTTTTTTTTTTTTTGCTAATTCAGATTTTTTTTTTTTTTTTTTGCTAATTTTTAGTTTTTTTTTTTTTAGCTATTCAGATTTTTTTTTCTAATTTTTTTTTTTTTTGCTAATTCAGATTTTTTTTTTTAATTTTTTTTTTTTTTTGCTAATTCAGATTTTTTTTTTTGCTAATTCAGATTTTTTTTTTTTTGCTAATTAAGATTTTATTTTTTTTTTTTTTTTTTTGCTAATTCAGATTTTTTTTTTTTGCGAATTCAGATTTTTTTTTTTTTGCTAATTCAGATTTTTTTTTCGATTTTTTTTTTGCTAATTTTTTTTTTTTTTGCTAATTCAGATTTTTTTTGCTTATTCAGATTTTATTTTTTTTGCTAATTCAGATTTTTTTTTTTTATAATTTTTTTTTGCTAATTCAGATTTTTTTTTTTTGCTAATTCAAATTTTTTCTTTTTTTTTTTTTTGCTAATTCAGATTTTTTTTTGCTAATTCAGATTTTTTTTTTGCTAATTCAGATTTTTTTTTTTTTTTTTTTGCTAATTCAGATTTTTTTTTTTTTTCTAATTCAGTTTAATTTTTTTTTTTTTTTTTTTTTTGCTAATTCAGATTTTTTTTTTTTTTTGTAATTCAGATTTTTTTTTGCTAATTCAGATTTTTGTTTTTTTCTAATTTTTTTTGCTAATTCAGATTTTTTTTTTTTTGCTAATTTTTATTTTTTTTTTGCTAATTCAGATTTTTTTTTTGCTAATTTTTAGTTTTTTTTTTGCTAATTCAGATTTTTTTTTCTAATTTTTTTTTTTTGCTAAGTTTTTTTTTTGCTATTTTTTTTTTTTTTTTGCTAAATCAGAGTTTTTTTTTTTTAGCTATTCAGATTTTTTTTTTCTAATTTTTTTTTTTTTAATTCAGATTTTTTTTTGCTAATTCAGGTTTTTTTGCTAATTCAGATTTTTTTTTTGCTAACTCAGATTTTTTTTTTGGTAATTCAGATTTTTTTTCTATTTTTAGTTTTTTTTTTGTAATTCCGATTTTATTTTTCTTGCAAATTCAGATTTTTTTTTTGTATTTTTTTTTTGTTTTTTTTTTGCTAATTCAAATTTTTTTTTTTTGGTAATTCAGATTTTTTTTTCTAATTTATTTTTTTTGCTAACTCAGATTTTTATTTTCTAATTTTTTTTTTGCTAATTCAGATTTTTTTTTTGCTAATTCAGATTTTTGTTTTTTTCTAATTTTTTTTTGCTAATTCAGATTTTTTTTTGTTTTTTTTTTTTTTTTGCTAATTCAGATTTTTTTTTTTTGCTAATTCAGATTTTTTTTTTTTGCTAATTCAGATTTTTTTTCGAATTTTTTTTGCAAATTTTTTTTTTTTTTTTTTTTTTTTTGCTAATTCAGATTTTTTTTGCTTATTCAGATTTTTTTTTTTTGCTAATTCAGATTTTTTTTTATAATTTTTTCTTTGCTAATTCATATTTTTTTTTTTTTTTGCTAATTCAAATTTTTTTTTTTTTTTTTTTTTGTTAATTCAGATTTTTTTTTGCTAATTCAGATTTTTTTTTTTTTTTTGCTATTTCAGATTTTTTTTTTTTTTTGCTAATTCAGATATTTTTTTTTTGCTAATTCAGATTTTCTTTTTTTTTTTTGGTAAATCAGATTTTTTTTTTGCTAACAGATTTTTTTTTCTAATTTTTTTTTGCTAATTCAGATTTTTTTTGCTAATTCAGATTTTTGTTTTTTTCTATTTTTTTTGCTAAGTCAGATTTTTTTGCTAATTTTTTTTTTTTTTTGCTAATTCAGATTTTTTTTTTTTTTTTGCTAATTTTTAGTTTTTTTTTGCTAATTCAGATTTTTTTTTCTAATCTTTTTTTTTTGCTAAGTTTTTTTTTTGCTATTTTTTTTTTCTAAATCAGAGTTTTTTTTTTTTTTAGCTATTCAGATTTTTTTTTTTCTAATTCATATTTTTTTTTTAATTTTTTTTTTTTTTTTTTGCTAATTCAGATTTTTTTTTTTTTTTGCTAATTCAGATTTTTTTTTTTCCTAATTCAGATTTTTTTTTTTTTTCTAATTCAGATTTTTTTTTTTTTTGCTAATTCAGGTCTTTTTTTTTTTTGCTAATTTAGATTTTTTTTTTTTTTGCTAATTCAGATTTTTTTTTTTTTTGCTAATTCAGATTTTTTTTTTCAAATTTTTTTTTGCTAATTTTTTTTTTTGTTGCTAATTCAGTTTTTTTTTCCTAATTCAGATTTTTTGCTAATTCAGATTTTTTGTTTTTGCTAATTCAGATTTTTTTGTGCTAATTTTTACTTTTTTTTGTTAATTCAGATGTTTTTTTTTTGCTAATTCAGATTTTGTTTTCGAATTTTTTTTGCTAATTTTTATTTTTTTTCGAATTTTTTTTGCTAATTTTTATTGATTTTTTTTTTTTTTGGTAATTCAGATTTTATTTTTTTTCTAATTCAGATTTTTTTTTTTGCTAATTCAGATTTTTTTTTGCTAATTCAGATTTTTTTTTTGCTAATTCAGATTTTTTTTTGTGGTAATTCAGATTTTTTTTCTAATTTTTATTTTTTTGCTAATTCAGATTTTTTTTTTTTTTGTAATTCAGATTTTTTTTTCTAATTTTTTTTTGCTAATTCAGATTTTTTTTTGGTAATTCAGATTTTTGTTTTTTTCTAATTTTTTTTGCTAATTCAGATTTTTTTTTTTTTGCTAATTTTTTTTTTGCTAATTCAGATTTTTTTTTTTTTTTTGCTAATTTTTAGTTTTTTTTTTTGCTAATTCAGATTTTTTTTTCTAATTATTTTTTCTTTTTTGCTAAATCAGAGTTTTTTTTTTCTAATTTTTTTTTTTTTTGCTAATTCAGATTTTTTTTTGCTAATTCAGATTTTATTTTTTTTGCTAATTCAGATTTTTTTTTTTCTAATTTTTTTTTTTTTTTTTTTTGCTAATTAAGTTTTTTTTTTTTGCTCATTCAGATTTTTTTTTGCTAATTCAGATTTTTTTTTTTTACTAACTCAGATTTTTTTTTTTGTAATTCAGATTTTTTTTCTTTTTTTTTTTTTTTTGTAATTCAGATTTTATTTTTTTTGCTAATTTAGATTTTTTTTTTCTAATTTATTTTTTTTGCTAATTCAGATTTTTTTTTTTTTTGCTAGTTCAGATTTTTTTTTTTGCTAATTCAGATTTTTTTTTTTTAATTCAGATTTTTTTTTGCTAATTCAGATTTTTTTGCTAATTCAGATTTTATTTTTTTTTGCTAATTCAGATTTTTTTTTCTAATTTTTTTTTTTGCTAATTCAGATTTATTTTTTTTTGCTAATTCAAATTTTTTTGCTAATTCAGATTTTTTTTTTTTTTTTTGCTAATTCAGATTTTTTTTGGTAATTCAGATTTTTTTTTTCTAATTTTTTTTTTTTTGCTAATTCAGATTTTTTTTTTTGCTAATTTTTATTTATTTTTTTTTGCTAATTCCGATTTTTTTTTTTTTGCTAATTTTTAGTTTTTTTTTGCTAATTCAGATTTTTTGCTAATTTAGATTTTTTTTTTCTAATTTTTTTTTTGCTTATTTTTTTTTTTTTTTTGCCAAATTTTTTTTTTGCTATTTTTTTTTTGCTAAATCAGATTTTTTTTTTTTTGGTAATTCAGATTTTTTTTCCTAATTTTTTTTTTTTGATAATTCAGATTTTTTTTTCTAATTTTTTTTTTTTTTAATTTTTTTTTGCTAATTCAGATTTTTTTTTTGCTTATTCAGATTTTATTTTTTTTGCTATTTCAGATTTTTTTTTTTGCTAATTCAAATTTTTTTTTTGCTAATTCAGATTTTTTTTTGCTGATTCAGATTTTTTTTTTGCTAATTCAGACTTTTTTTTTTTTTTTTGGTAATTCAGATTTTTTTTTCTAATATTTTTTTTTTGCTAATTCAGATTTTTTTATTTTTTGGTAATTCAGATTTTTTTTTTGCTAATTCAGATTTTTTTTTCTAATATTTTTTTTTTTTTTTTTGCTAATTCAGATTTTTTTTTTTTTTTTTTTGCTAATTCAGATTTTATTTTTTTTGCTAATTCAGATTTTATTTTTTTTTGCTAATTCAGATTTTTTTTTTCTAATTCAGATTTTTTTTTGCTAACTCATATTTTTTTTTTTGGTAATTCAGATTTTTTTTTGCTAATTCAGATTTTTTTTTTGCTAATTCAGATTTTTTTTTTTTTGGTAATTCAGATTTTTTTTTTAATTTTTTTTTTTTTTGCTAATTCAGATTTTTTTATTTATTGGTAATTCAGATTTTTTTTTTTGCTAATTCAGATTTTTTTTTTTTTTTTTTGGTAATTCAGATTTTTTTTTTTTTTTGCTAATTCAGATTTTATTTTTTTTGCTAATTCAGATTTTTTTTTTCTAATTCAGATTTTTTTTTTTTTTTTTTTTGCTAACTCAGATTTTTTTTTTGGTAATTCAGATTTTTTTTTTTTTTTTTTTTTTTTGCTAACTCAGATTTTTTTTTTTGTAATTCAGATTTTTTTTTGCTAATTCAGATTTTTTTTTCTAATTTTTTTTTTATTTTTTTTTGCTAATTCAGATTTTTTTTTTTTTTTTGCTTTTTCAGATTTTATTTTTTTTGCTAATTCAGATTTTTTTTTCTAATTATTTTTTTGCTAACTCAGATTTTTTTTTTTTTGGTAATTCAGATTTTTTTTTGCTAATTCAGATTTTTTTTTTTGCTAATTCAGATTTTTTTTTTTTTTGGTAATTCAGATTTTTTTTTTAATTTTTTTTTTTTTTGCTAATTCAGATTTTTTTATTTTTTGGTAATTCAGATTTTTTTTTTTGCTAATTTAGATTTTTTTTTTTTTTTGGTAATTCAGATTTTTTTTTTTTTTTGCTAATTCAGATTTTATTTTTTTTGCTAATTCAGATTTTTTTTTTCTAATTCAGATTTTTTTTTTTTTTTTTTGCTAATTCAGATTTTTTTTTCTATTTTTTTTTTTTTGCTAATTCAGATTTTTTTTTTTTTGCTAATTTTTATTTTTTTTTTTGCTAATTCAGATTTTTTTTTGCTAATTTTTAGTTTTTTTTTGCTAATTCAGATTTTTTTGCTAATTTAGATTTTTTTTTTGCTAATTCAGATTTTTTTTTGCTAATTCAGATTTTTTTTTGCTAACTCAGATTTTTTTTTTGGTAATTCAGATTTTTTTTTCTAATTTTTTTTTTTTTTTTTTTTGGTAATTCAGATTTTATTTTTTTTTGCTAATTCAGATTTTTTTTTCTAATTTTTTTTTTGCTAATTCAGATTTTTTTTTTTTTTTGGCTAATTCAGATTTTATTTTTTTTGCTAATTCAGATTTTTTTTTTTCTAATTTTTTTTTTGCTAATTCAGATTTTTTTTTGCTAATTCAATTTTTTTTGCTAATTCAGATTTTTTTTTTTTTGCTAATTTTTAGTTTTTTTTTTGCTAATTCAGATTTTTTTGCTAATTTAAATTTTTTTTTTTTGCTAATTCAGATTTTTTTTTTGCTAATTCCGATATTTTTTTTTTTTTTTGCTAACTCAGATTTTTTTTTTTGGTAATTCAGATTTTTTTTTCTAATTTTTTTTTTTGTAATTCAGATTTTATTTTTTTTTCTAATTCAGATTTTTTTTCTTCTAATTTTTTTTTTTGCTAATTCAGATTTTTTTTTTTTTTGCTAATTCAGAATTTATTTTTTTTGCTAATTCAGATTTTTTTTTTCTAATTTTTTTTTTTCTAATTCGGATTTTTTTTTGGTAATTTAGATTTTTTTTTCTAATTTTTTGCTAATTTTTATTTTTGCTAATTCAGATTTTTTTTTCGTTAATTTTTAGTTTTTTTTTTTGCTAATTCAGATTTTTTTGCTGATTTAGATTTTTTTTTCTAATTTTTTTTTTGCTAATTTTTTTTTTTTTTGCTAAATTTTTTTTTTTTGCTAAATCATATTTTTTTGGTAATTCAGATTTTTTTCTTATGTTTTTTATTTGCTAATTCAGATTTTTTTTTTTTTTTTTTTTTGCTAATTCAGATTTTTTTTTTTTTGCTTATTCAGATTTTATTTTTTTGCTAATTCAGATTTTTTTTTTTATAATTTTTTTTGTTAATTCAGATTTTTTTTTTTTGCTAATTCAAATTTTTTTGCTAATTCAGATTTTTTTTTTTTGTTAATTCAGATTTTTTTTTGCTAATTCAGATTTTTTTTTTGCTAATTCAGATTTTTTTTTTGCTAATTCAGAGTTTTTTTGTTTTTTTTTTTGCTAATTCAGATTTTTTTTTGTTTTTTTTTTGTTTTTTTTTTGTTTTTTTTTTTGTTTTTTTTTTTTTTTTTTTTGCTAATTCAGATTTCTTTTTTTTGCTGATTCAGATTTTTTTTTTTTTTGCTAATTTAGATTTTTTTTTTTTTGCTAATTCAGATTTTATTTTTTTTGCTAATTCAGATTTTTTTTTTGCTAATTCAGATTTTTTTTTGCTAATTTTTACTTTTTTTTTGCTAATTCAGATTTTTTTTCGAATTTTTTTTGCCAATTTTTTTTTTTTTTTTTTTGGTAATTCAGATTTTATTTTTTTTGCTAATTCAGATTTTTTTTTCTAATTTTTTTTTTTGCTAATTCAGATTTTTTTTTTGCTAATTCAGATTTTTTTTTTGTAATTCAGATTTTTTTTTCTAATTTTTTTTTTTGCTAATTCAGATTTTTTTTTTTTTTGGTAATTCAGATTTTTTTTTTCTAATTTTTTTTTGCTAATTCAGATTTTTTTTTTTTGCTAATACAGATTTTTGTTTTTTTCTATTTTTTTTTTGCTAATTCAGATTTTTTTTTTTTGCTAATTTTTTTTTTTTTTTGCTAATTCAGATTTTTTTCTATTTTTTTTGCTAATTCAGATTTTTTTTTTTATTTTTTTTTTTTTGCTAATTCAGATTTTTTTTTGCTAATTCAGATTTTTTTTTTTTTTTTGCTAATTCAGATTTTTTTTGTTTTTTTTTTTTTTTTTTTTTTTTTGCTAATTCAGATTTCTTTTTTTTTTGCTAATTCAGATTTTTTTTTTTTTTGCTAATTTAGATTTTTTTTTTTTTTGCTAATTCAGATTTTATTTTTTTTGCTAATTCAGATTTTTTTTTTTGCTAATTTTTTTTTTTTTGCTAATTCAGATTTTTTTTGCTAATTCAGATTTTTTTGCTAATTCAGATTTTTTTTTTGCTAACTCAGATTTTTTTTTTGGTAATTCAGATTTTTTTTTCTAATTTTTTTTTTTTCTAATTCCGATTTTATTTTTTTTTGCAAATTCAGATTTTTTTTTTCTAATTTTTTTTTTGCTAATTCAGATTTTTTTTTGCTAATTTTTAGTTTTTTTTTTGCTAATTCAGATTTTTTTTTTTTTTTGCTAATTTTTAGTTTTTTTTTTGCTAAGTTTTTTTTTTGCTATTTTTTTTTTTTGCTAAATCAGGGTTTTTTTTTTATCTATTCAGATTTTTTTTATCTATTCAGATTTTTTTTTTTTTTGCTAATTCAGATTTTTTTTTTAATTTTTTTTTTTTTTGCTAATTCAGATTTATTTTTGCTAATTCAGATTTTTTTTTTTTTTGCTAATTCAGATTTTTTTTGTTTTTTTTTTTTTTTTTTTTGCTAATTCAGATTTCTTTTTTTTTTGCTAATTCAGATTTTTTTTTTGTTTGCTAATTTATATTTTTTTTTTGCTAATTCAGATTTTATTTTTTTTGCTAATTCAGATTTTTTTTTTGCTAATTTTTTTTTTTTGCTAATTCAGATTTTTTTTGCTAATTCAGATTTTTTTGCTTATTCAGATTTTTTTTTTGCTAACTCAGATTTTTTTTTTGGTAATTAAGATTTTTTTTTCTATTTTTAGTTTTTTTTTTTATAATTCCGATTTTATTTTTTTTGCAAATTCAGATTTTTTTTTTGTTTTTTTTTTTGCTAATTCAGATTTTTTATTTTTTTTTTTTTTTGTAATTCAGATTTTTTTTCTAATTTTTTTTTTTTTGCTAACTCAGATTTATATTTTCTAATTTTTTTTTTGCTAATTCAGATTTTTTTTTTGCTAATTCAGATTTTTGTTTTTTTCTAATTTTTTTTTTGCTAATTCAGATTTTTTTTTGTTTTTTTTTTTGCTAATTCAGATTTTTTTTGCTAATTCAGATTTTTTTGCTAATTCAGATTTTTTTTTTGCTAACTCAGATTTTTTTTTGGTAATTAAGATTTTTTTTTCTATTTTAAGTTTTTTTTTTTTATAATTCCGATTTTATTTTTTTTGCAAATTCAGATTTTTTTTTTGTTTTTTTTTTGCTAATTCAGATTTTTTATTTTTTTTTTTTTGGTAATTCAGATTTTTTTTCTAATTTTTTTTTTTTTGCTAACTCAGATTTTTATTTTCTAATTTTTTTTTTGCTAATTCAGATTTTTTTTTTGCTAATTCAGATTTTTGTTTTTTTTTTCTAATTTTTTTTTGCTAATTCAGATTTTTTTTTTTTGCTAATACAGATTTTTGTTTTTTTCTATTTTTTTTTTGCTAATTCAGATTTTTTTTTTTTGCTAATTTTTTTTTTTTTTTGCTAATTCAGATTTTTTTCTATTTTTTTTGCTAATTCAGATTTTTTTTTTTATTTTTTTTTTTTTGCTAATTCAGATTTTTTTTTGCTAATTCAGATTTTTTTTTTTTTTTTGCTAATTCAGATTTTTTTTGTTTTTTTTTTTTTTTTTTTTTTTTGCTAATTCAGATTTCTTTTTTTTTTGCTAATTCAGATTTTTTTTTTTTTTGCTAATTTAGATTTTTTTTTTTTTTGCTAATTCAGATTTTATTTTTTTTGCTAATTCAGATTTTTTTTTTTGCTAATTTTTTTTTTTTTGCTAATTCAGATTTTTTTTGCTAATTCAGATTTTTTTGCTAATTCAGATTTTTTTTTTGCTAACTCAGATTTTTTTTTTGGTAATTCAGATTTTTTTTTCTAATTTTTTTTTTTTCTAATTCCGATTTTATTTTTTTTTGCAAATTCAGATTTTTTTTTTCTAATTTTTTTTTTGCTAATTCAGATTTTTTTTTGCTAATTTTTAGTTTTTTTTTTGCTAATTCAGATTTTTTTTTTTTTTTGCTAATTTTTAGTTTTTTTTTTGCTAAGTTTTTTTTTTGCTATTTTTTTTTTTTGCTAAATCAGGGTTTTTTTTTTATCTATTCAGATTTTTTTTATCTATTCAGATTTTTTTTTTTTTTGCTAATTCAGATTTTTTTTTTAATTTTTTTTTTTTTTGCTAATTCAGATTTATTTTTGCTAATTCAGATTTTTTTTTTTTTTGCTAATTCAGATTTTTTTTGTTTTTTTTTTTTTTTTTTTTTGCTAATTCAGATTTCTTTTTTTTTTGCTAATTCAGATTTTTTTTTTGTTTGCTAATTTATATTTTTTTTTTGCTAATTCAGATTTTATTTTTTTTGCTAATTCAGATTTTTTTTTTGCTAATTTTTTTTTTTTGCTAATTCAGATTTTTTTTGCTAATTCAGATTTTTTTGCTTATTCAGATTTTTTTTTTGCTAACTCAGATTTTTTTTTTGGTAATTAAGATTTTTTTTTCTATTTTTAGTTTTTTTTTTTAAAATTCCGATTTTATTTTTTTTGCAAATTCAGATTTTTTTTTTGTTTTTTTTTTTGCTAATTCAGATTTTTTATTTTTTTTTTTTTTTGTAATTCAGATTTTTTTTCTAATTTTTTTTTTTTTGCTAACTCAGATTTATATTTTCTAATTTTTTTTTTGCTAATTCAGATTTTTTTTTTGCTAATTCAGATTTTTGTTTTTTTCTAATTTTTTTTTTGCTAATTCAGATTTTTTTTTGTTTTTTTTTTTGCTAATTCAGATTTTTTTTGCTAATTCAGATTTTTTTGCTAATTCAGATTTTTTTTTTGCTAACTCAGATTTTTTTTTGGTAATTAAGATTTTTTTTTCTATTTTAAGTTTTTTTTTTTTATAATTCCGATTTTATTTTTTTTGCAAATTCAGATTTTTTTTTTGTTTTTTTTTTGCTAATTCAGATTTTTTATTTTTTTTTTTTTGGTAATTCAGATTTTTTTTCTAATTTTTTTTTTTTTGCTAACTCAGATTTTTATTTTCTAATTTTTTTTTTTGCTAATTCAGATTTTTTTTTTGCTAATTCAGATTTTTGTTTTTTTCTAATTTTTTTTTTGCTAATTCAGATTTTTTTTTGTTTTTTTTTTTGCTAATTCAGATTTTTTTTTTTTTTTTGCTAATTCAGATTTTTTTTTTTTGCTAATTGAGATTTTTTTTTGTTTTTTTTGTTTTTTTTTTTTTGCTAATTCAGATTTTCTTTTTTTTTTTGGTAATTCAGATTTTTTTTTCTAATTTTTTTTTTGCTAACTCAGATTTTTTTTTCTAATTTTTTTTGCTAATTCAGATTTTTTTTGCTAATTCAGATTTTTGTTTTTTTCTATTTTTTTAATTTTTTAATTCAGATTTTTTTATTTTTTGGTAATTCAGATTTTTTTTTTTTGCTAATTCAGATTTTTTTTTTTTTTTTTGGTAATTCAGATTTTTTTTTTTTTTTGCTAATTCAGATTGTATTTTTTTTGCTAATTCAGATTTTTTTTTTTCTAATTGAGATTTTTTTTTTTTTTTTTTTGCTAACTCAGATTTTTTTTTTGGTAATTCAGATTTTTTTTTTTTTTTTTTGCTAACTCAGATTTTTTTTTTTGTAATTCAGATTTTTTTTTGCTAATTCAGATTTTTTTTTTCTAATTTTTTTTTTATTTTTTTTTGCTAATTCAGATTTTTTTTTTTTTTGCTTTTTCAGATTTTATTTTTTTTGCTAATTCAGATTTTTTTTTCTAATTATTTTTTTGCTAACTCAGATTTTTTTTTTTTTGGTAATTCAGATTTTTTTTTGCTAATTCAGATTTTTTTTTTGCTAATTCAGATTTTTTTTTTTTTGGTAATTCAGATTTTTTTTTTAATTTTTTTTTTTTTGCTAATTCAGATTTTTTTATTTTTTGGTAATTCAGATTTTTTTTTTTTTTGCTAATTCAGATTTTATTTTTTTTGCTAATTCAGATTTTTTTTTTTCTAATTCAGATTTTTTTTTTTTTTTTTTTTGCTAACTCAGATTTTTTTTTTGGTAATTCAGATTTTTTTTTTTTTTTTTTTTTGCTAACTCAGATTTTTTTTTTGTAATTCAGATTTTTTTTTTTCTAATTCAGATTTTTTTTTTTTTTTTTTTTTGCTAACTCAGATTTTTTTTTTTGGTAATTCAGATTTTTTTTTTTTTTTTTTTGCTAACTCAGATTTTTTTTTTGTAATTCAGATTTTTTTTTGCTAATTCAGATTTTTTTTTCTAATTTTTTTTTTATTTTTTTTTGCTAATTCAGATTTTTTTTTTTTTGCTTTTTCAGATTTTATTTTTTTTGCTAATTCAGATTTTTTTTTCTAATTATTTTTTTGCTAACTCAGATTTATTTTTTTTTGGTAGTTCAGATTTTTTTTTGCTAACTCAGATTTTTTTTTTGTAATTCAGATTTTTTTTTGCTAATTCAGATTTTTTTTTCTAATTTTTTTTTTATTTTTTTTTGCTAATTCAGATTTTTTTTTTTTTTTGCTTTTTCAGATTTTATTTTTTTTGCTAATTCAGATTTTTTTTTCTAATTATTTTTTTGCTAACTCAGATTTTTTTTTTTTTGGTAATTCAGATTTTTTTTTGCTAATTCAGATTTTTTTTTTGCTAATTCAGATTTTTTTTTTCTAATTCAGATTTTTTTTTTTTTTTTTTGCTAATTCAGATTTTTTTTGGTAATTCAGAATTTTTTTTCTATTTTTTTTTTTTTGCTATTTCAGATTTTTTTTTTTTTGCTAATTTTTATTTTTTTTTTTGCTAATTCAGATTTTTTTTTGCTAATTTTTAGTTTTTTTTTGCTAATTCAGATTTTTTTGCTAATTTAGATTTTTTTTTTGCTAATTCAGATTTTTTTTTGCTAATTCAGATTTTTTTTTGCTAACTCAGATTTTTTTTTTGGTAATTCAGATTTTTTTTTCTAATTTTTTTTTTTTTGGTAATTCAGATTTTATTTTTTTTGCTAATTCAGATTTTTTTTTCTAATTTTTTTTTTGCTAATTCAGATTTTTTTTTTTTTTTTTGGCTAATTCAGATTTTATTTTTTTTTGCTAATTCAGATTTTTTTTTTGCTAATTCAATTTTTTTTGCTAATTCAGATTTTTTTTTTTTTGCTAATTTTTAGTTTTTTTTTTGCTAATTCAGATTTTTTTGCTAATTTAAATTTTTTTTTTTTGCTAAATCAGATTTTTTTTTTGCTAATTCCGATATTTTTTTTTTTTTTGCTAACTCAGATTTTTTTTTTTGGTAATTCAGATTTTTTTTTCTAATTTTTTTTTTTTGTAATTCAGATTTTATTTTTTTTTTCTAATTCAGATTTTTTTTCTTCTAATTTTTTTTTTGCTAATTCAGATTTTTTTTTTTTTTTGCTAATTCAGAATTTATTTTTTTTGCTAATTCAGATTTTTTTTTTCTAATTTTTTTTTTTCTAATTCGGATTTTTTTTTGGTAATTCAGATTTTTTTTTGGTAATTCAGATTTTTTTTTCTAATTTTTTGCTAATTTTTATTTTTGCTAATTCAGATTTTTTTTTCGTTAATTTTTAGTTTTTTTTTTTGCTAATTCAGATTTTTTTGCTGATTTAGATTTTTTTTTCTAATTTTTTTTTTGCTAATTTTTTTTTTTTTTTGCTAAATTTTTTTTTTTTTGCTAAATCATATTTTTTTGGTAATTCAGATTTTTTTCTTATGTTTTTTATTTGCTAATTCAGATTTTTTTTTTTTTTTTTTTTTTTGCTAATTCAGATTTTTTTTTTTTTTGCTTATTCAGATTTTATTTTTTTGCTAATTCAGATTTTTTTTTTTGCTAATTCAAATTTTTTTTTTTTTTTTTTGCTAATTCAGATTTTTTTTTTTTGTTAATTCAGATTTTTTTTTTGCTAATTCAGATTTTTTTTTTGCTAATTCAGATTTTTTTTGCTAATTCAGATTTTGTTTTTTTTGCTAATTCAGATTTTTTTTTTTTGGTAATTCAGATTTTTTTTCCAAATTTTTTTTTGCTAATTCAGATTTTTTTTTGCTAATTCAGATTTTTTTTTTTTTTTTTTTTTTTGCTATTTTTTTTTTGCTAAGTTTTTTTTTTGCTATTTTTTTTTTTGCTAAATCAGAGTTTTTTTTTTTAGCTATTCAGATTTTTTTTTGCTAATTCGGATTTTTTTTTTTTGCTAATTCAGATTTTTTTTTTTTTTCTAATTCAGATTTTTTTTTTTGCTAGTTCAGATTTTTTTTTTCGAATTTTTTTTGCTAATTTTTTTTTTTTTGCTAATTCAGATTTTTTGCTTATTCAGATTTTATTTTTTTTGCTAATTCAGATTTTTTTTTTATAATTTTTTTTTGCTAATTCAGTTTTTTTTTTTCTAATTCAAAATTTTTCTTTTTTTTTTTTGCTAATTCAGATTTTTTTTTTTTGCTAATTCAGATTTTTTTTTTGCTAATTCAGATTTTTTTTTTTTTTTGCTAATTCAGATTTTGTTTTTTTTTGTTTTTTTTTTTTTTGCTAATTCAGATTTTTTTTTTTTGGTAATTCAGATTTTTTTTTTCTAGATTTTTTTTTTTTCTAAGTCAGATTTTTTTTTGCTAATTCAGATTTTTTTTTGCTAATTCAGATTTTTGTTTTTTTTCTATTTTTTTTGCTAATTCAGATTTTTTTTTTTTGCTAATGTTTTTTTTTTTTGCTAATTCAGATTTTTTTTTTTTTTGCTAATTTTTAGTTTTTTTTTTTTTGCTAAGTTTTTTTTTTTTTTTTTTTTTGCTAAATCAGGGTTTTTTTTTTTTAGCTATTCAGATTTTTTTTTCTAATTTTTTTTTTTGCTAATTCAGATTTTTTTTTAATTTTTTTTTTTTGCTAATTCAGATTTTTTTTTTGCTAATTCAGAGTTTTTTTTGTTTTTTTTTTGCTAATTCAGATTTTTTTTTTGTTTTTTTTTGTTTTTTTTTTGTTTTTTTTTTTTTTTTTTTTGCTAATTCAGATTTCTTTTTTTGCTGATTCAGATTTTTTTTTTTTGCTAATTTAGATTTTTTTTTTTTTGCTAATTCAGATTTTATTTTTTTTTGCTAATTCAGATTTTTTTTTTTTGCTAATTTTTTTTTTTTGCTAATTCAGATTTTTTTTGCTAATTCAGATTTTTTTGCTAATTCAGATTTTTTGCTAATTCAGATTTTTTTTTTGCTAATTCAGATTTTTTTTTGCTAATTTTTACTTTTTTTTTGCTAATTCAGATTTTTTTTTCGAATTTTTTTTGCCAATTTTTTTTTTGGTAATTCAGATTTTATTTTTTTTTGCTAATTCAGATTTTTTTTTCTAATTTTTTTTTTTGCTAATTCAGATTTTTTTTTTGCTAATTCAGATTTTTTTTTGTAATTCAGATTTTTTTTTCTAATTTTTTTTTTTGCTAATTCAGATTTTTTTTTTTTTTTTGGTAATTCAGATTTTTTTTCTTCTAATTTTTTTTTGCTAATTCAGATTTTTTTTTTTTGCTAATACAGATTTTTGTTTCTTTCTATTTTTTTTTTGCTAATTCAGATTTTTTTTTTTTGCTAATTTTTTTTTTTTTTTGCTAATTCAGATTTTTTTCTATTTTTTTTTGCTAATTCAGATTTTTTTTTTTATTTTTTTTTTTTTTTGCTAATTCAGATTTTTTTTTTTGCTAATTCAGATTTTTTTTTTTTTTTTGCTAATTCAGATTTTTTTTGTTTTTTTTTTTTTTTTTTTTTTTTGCTAATTCAGATTTCTTTTTTTTTTGCTAATTCAGATTTTTTTTTTTTTTGCTAATTTAGATTTTTTTTTTTTGCTAATTCAGATTTTATTTTTTTTGCTAATTCAGATTTTTTTTTTTGCTAATTTTTTTTTTTTTTGCTAATTCAGATTTTTTTTTGCTAATTCAGATTTTTTTGCTAATTCAGATTTTTTTTTTGCTAACTCAGATTTTTTTTTTGGTAATTCAGATTTTTTTTTCTAATTTTTTTTTTTTTTCTAATTTTTTTTTTTTTCTAATTCCGATTTTATTTTTTTTTGCAAATTCAGATTTTTTTTTTCTAATTTTTTTTTTGCTAATTCAGATTTTTTTTTGCTAATTTTTAGTTTTTTTTTTGCTAATTCAGATTTTTTTTTTTTTTGCTAATTTTTAGTTTTTTTTTTTGCTAAGTTTTTTTTTTTGCTATTTTTTTTTTTGCTAAATCAGGGTTTTTTTTTTTATCTATTCAGATTTTTTTTTTCTATTTTTTTTTTTTTTTGCTAATTCAGATTTTTTTTTTAATTTTTTTTTTTTTGCTAATTCAGATTTTTTTTTGCTAATTCAGATTTTTTTTTTTTTGCTAATTCAGATTTTTTTTGTTTTTTTTTTTTTTTTTTTTTGCTAATTCAGATTTCTTTTTTTTTTTTTTTTGGTAATTCAGATTTTTTTTCTAATTTTTTTTTTTTGCTAACTCAGATTTTTATTTTCTAATTTTTTTTTTGCTAATTCAGATTTTTTTTTTGCTAATTCAGATTTTTGTTTTTTTCTAATTTTTTTTTTGCTAATTCAGATTTTTTTTTGTTTTTTTTTTTGCTAATTCAGATTTTTTTTTTTTTTGCTAATTCAGATTTTTTTTTTTGCTAATTCAGATTTTTTTTTTTTTTTTTTGCTAATTTTTTTTTTTTTTTTTTTTTTTTGCTAATTCAAAATTTTTTTTTTTTTTTTTGCTAATTCAGATTTTTTTTTTTTTTGCTATTTCAGATTTTTTTTTTTTTGCTAATTGAGATTTTTTTTTGTTTTTTTGTTTTTTTTTTTTGCTAATTCAGATTTTCTTTTTTTTTTTTGGTAATTCAGATTTTTTTTTCTAATTTTTTTTTTTGCTAACTCAGATTTTTTTTCTAATTTTTTTTGCTAATTCAGATTTTTTTTGCTAATTCAGATTTTTGTTTTTTTCTATTTTTTTTGCTAAGTCAGATTTTTTTTTTGCTAATTTTTTTTTTTTGCTAATTCAGACTGTTTTTTTTTTTTTTTTGCTAATTTTTAGTTTTTTTTTTTGCTAATTCAGATTTTTTTTCTAATTTTTTTTTTTGCTAATTTTTTTTTTGCTGTTTTTTTTTCTATTTTTTTGCTAAATCAGAGTTTTTTTTTCAGCTATTCAGATTTTTTTTTTCTAATTTTTTTTTTTGTTAATTCATATTTTTTTTTTATTTTTTTTTTTTTGCTAGTTCAGATTTTTTTTTTGCTAATTCAGATTTTTTTTTTTTAATTCAGATTTTTTTTTGCTAATTCAGATTTTTTTGCTAATTCAGATTTTTTTTTTGCTAACTCAGATTTTTTTTTTGGTAATTCAGATTTTTTTTTCTATTTTTAGTTTTTTTTTTGTAATTCCGATTTTATTTTTTTTGCAAATTCAGATTTTTTTTTTGTTTTTTTTTGCTAATTCAGATTTTTTTTTTTTTTTGGTAATTCAGATTTTTTTTTCTAATTTTTTTTTTGCTAACTCAGATTTTTATTTTCTAATTTTTTTTTTGCTAATTCAGATTTTTGTTTTTTCTCATTTTTTTTTGCTAATTCAGATTTTTTTTTGTTTTTTTTTTTTTTTTGCTAATTCAGATTTTTTTTTTTTTGCTAATTCAGATTTTATTTTTTTTGCTAATTTTTTTTTTTTTTTTTTTGCTAATTCAGATTTTTTTTGCTTATTCAGATTTTTTTTTTTTGCTAATTCAGATTTTTTTTTTTTGCTAATTCAGATTTTATTTTTTTTGCTAATTCAGATTTTTTTTTTTGCTAATTTTTTTTTTTTGCTAATTCAGATTTTTTTTTGCTAATTCAGATTTTTTTGCTAATTCAGATTTTTTTTTTGCTAACTCAGATTTTTTTTTTTTGGTAATTCAGATTTTTTTTTCTATTTTTAGTTTTTTTTTGTAATTCCGATTTTATTTTTTTTGCAAATTCAGATTTTTTTTGTTTTTTTTTTGCTAATTCAGTTTTTTTTTTTTTTTTTTGGTAATTCAGATTTTTTTTTCTAATTTTTTTTTTGCTAACTCAGATTTTTATTTTCTAATTTTTTTTTTGCTAATTCAGATTTTTGTTTTTTTCTAATTTTTTTTGCTAATTCAGATTTTTTTTTGTTTTTTTTTTTTTTTTGCTAATTCAGATTTTTTTTTGCTAATTCATTTTTTTTTTTTTTTTGCTAATTCAGATTTTATTTTTTTTGCTAATTCAGATTTTTTTTGTGCTAATTTTTTTTTTGCTAATTCAGATTTTTTTTGCTAATTCAGATTTTTTTGCTAATTCAGATTTTTTTTTGCTAACTCAGACTTTTTTTTTTGGTAATTCAGATTTTTTTTTCTATTTTTAGTTTTTTTTTTGTAATTCCGATTTTATTTTTTTTGCAAATTCAGATTTTTTTTTTGTATTTTTTTTTTGTTTTTTTTTTTGCTAATTCAGATTTTTTTTTTTTTTTTTGGTAATTCAGATTTTTTTTTCTAATTTTTTTTTTGCTAACTCAGATTTTTATTTTCTAATTTTTTTTTGCTAATTCAGATTTTTTTTTGCTAATTCAGATTTTTGTTTTTTTCTCATTTTTTTTTTGCTAATTCAGATTTTTTTTTTTTTTTTTTTTTGCAAATTCAGATTTTTTTTTTTTGCTAATTCAGATTTTTTTTTCGAATTGTTTTTGCTAATTTTTTTTTTTTTTTTGCTAATTCAGATTTTGTTTGCTTATTCAGATTTTTTTTTATTTTGCTAATGCAGATTTTTTTTTTAATTTTTCCTTTGCTAATTCATATTTTTTTTTTATTTGTTAATTCAATTTTTTTTTTTTTTTTTTGCTAATTCAGATTTTTTTTTGCTAATTCAGATTTTTCTTTTTTTGCTATTTCAGATTTTTTTTTTTGCTAATTCAGATTTTTTTTTGTTTTTTTTTTTTTTTTGCTAATTCAGATTTTCTTTTTTTTTTGGTAATTCAGATTTTTTTTTCTAATTTTTTTTTGCTAACTCAGATTTTTTTTTCTAATTTTTTTTTGCTAATTCAGATTTTTTTTGCTAATTCAGATTTTTGTTTTTTTCTATTTTTTTTGCTAAGTCAGATTTTTTTTTGCTAATTTTTTTTTTTTTTGCTAAATCATATTTTTTTTTTTTTTTGCTAATTTTTAGTTTTTTTTTTTTGCTAATTCAGATTTTTTTCTAATTTTTTTTTTGCTAATTTTTTTTTTGCTAATTCAGATTTTTTTTTGTTTTTTTTTTTTTTTTTTTTGCTAATTCAGATTTTCTTTTTTTTTTGCTAATTCAGATTTTTTTGCTAATTTAAATTTTTTTTTTTTGCTAATTCAGATTTTTTTTTTTGCTAATTCCGATATTTTTTTTTTTTGCTAACTCAGATTTTTTTTTTGGTAATTCAGATTTTTTTTTCTAATTTTTTTTTTTTGTAATTCAGATTTTATTTTTTTTGCTAATTCAGATTTTTTTTCTTCTAATTTTTTTTTTGCTAATTCAGATTTTTTTTTTTTTTTTTTGCTAATTCAGAATTTATTTTTTTTGCTAATTCAGATTTTTTTTTTCTAATTTTTTTTTTTTCTAATTCGGATTTTTTTTTTGTAATTCAGATTTTTTTTTCTAATTTTTTGCTAATTTTTATTTTTGCTAATTCAGATTTTTTTTTCGTTAATTTTTAGTTTTTTTTTTGCTAATTCAGATTTTTTTGCTGATTTAGATTTTTTTTTTCTAATTTTTGTTTTGCTAATTTTTTTTTTTTTTGCTTAATTTTTTTTTTTTGCTAAATCATATTTTTTTGGTAGTTCAGATTTTTTTCTTATGTTTTTTATTTGCTAATTCAGATTTTTTTTTTTTTTTTTTTTTTTTTTTTTTGCTAATTCAGATTTTTTTTTTTTGCTTATTCAGATTTTATTTTTTTGCTAATTCAGATTTTTTTTTTTTATAATTTTTTTTTGTTAATTCAGATTTTTTTTTTTTGCTAATTCAAATTTTTTTTTTTTTTTTTTTGCTAATTCAGATTTTTTTTTTTTGTTAATTCAGATTTTTTTTTTGCTAATTCAGATTTTTTTTTTGCTAATTCAGATGTTTTTTGCTAATTCAGATTTTTTGTTTTTTGCTAATTCAGATTTTTTTTTTTTTGGTAATTCAGATTTTTTTTCCAAATTTTTTTTTGCTAATTCAGATTTTTTTTTGCTAATTCAGATTTTTTTTTTTTTTTTTTTTTTTTGCTATTTTTTTTTTTTGCTATTTTTTTTTTTTTGCTAAATCAGAGTTTTTTTTTTTTTTAGCTATTCAGATTTTTTTTTCCTAATTCGGATTTTTTTTTTTTGCTAATTCAGATTTTTTTTTTTGCTAATTCAGATTTTTTTTTTTTGCTAGTTCAGATTTTTTTTTTCGAATTTTTTTTGCTAATTTTTTTTTTTTTTGCTAATTCAGATTTTTTTTTTTTTTTTGCTTATTCAGATTTTATTTTTTTTGCTAATTCAGATTTTTTTTTATAATTTTTTTTTGCTAATTCAGTTTTTTTTTTTCTAATTCAAATTTTTTCTTTTTTTTCTTTTTTTTGCTAATTCAGATTTTTTTTTGCTAATTCAGATTTTTTTTTTTTTGCTAATTCAGATTTTGTTTTTTTTTGTTTTTTTTTTTTTTTTGCTAATTCAGATTTTTTTTTTTGGTAATTCAGATTTTTTTTTTCTAAATTTTTTTTTTTGCTAAGTCAGATTTTTTTTTGCTAATTCAGATTTTTTTTTGCTAATTCAGATTTTTGTTTTTTTCTATTTTTTTTGCTAATTCAGATTTTTTTTTTTTGCTAATTTTTTTTTTTTTGCTAATTCAGATTTCTTTTTTTTTGCTGATTCAGATTTTTTTTTTTTTTTGCTAATTTAGATTTTTT
Source organism: Dioctria linearis (assembly GCA_963930735.1). Lineage (NCBI taxonomy): Eukaryota > Metazoa > Arthropoda > Insecta > Diptera > Asilidae > Dioctria > Dioctria linearis. The sequence continues at coordinate 188,050 of CAWVNZ010001915.1, read as the reverse complement.
TTTTTTTTGCTAATTCAGATTTTATTTTTTTTGCTAATTCAGATTTTTTTTTTTTGCTAATTTTTTTTTTTGCTAATTCAGATTTTTTTTGCTAATTCAGATTTTTTTGCTAATTCAGATTTTTTTGCTAATTCAGATTTTTTTTTTGCTAATTCAGATTTTTTTTTGCTAATTTTTACTTTTTTTTTGCTAATTCAGATTTTTTTTTCGAATTTTTTTTGCCAATTTTTATTTTTTTTTTTTTGGTAATTCAGATTTTTTTTTCTAATTTTTTTTTTTGCTAATTCAGATTTTTTTTTTGCTAATTCAGATTTTTTTTTTTGTAATTCAGATTTTTTTTTCTAATTTTTTTTTTTGCTAATTCAGATTTTTTTTTTTTTTTGGTAATTCAGATTTTTTTTTTCTAATTTTTTTTTGCTAATTCAGATTTTTTTTTTTTTGCTAATACAGATTTTTGTTTTTTTCTATTTTTTTTTTGCTAATTCAGATTTTTTTTTTTGCTAATTTTTTTTTTTTTTGCTAATTCAGATTTTTTTCTATTTTTTTTGCTAATTCAGATTTTTTTTTTTATTTTTTTTTTTTTTTTGCTAATTCAAATTTTTTTTTGCTAATTCAGATTTTTTTTTTTTTTGCTAATTCAGATTTTTTTTGTTTTTGTTTTTTTTTTTTTTTTGCTAATTCAGATTTCTTTTTTTTTTGCTAATTCAGATTTTTTTTTTTTGCTAATTTAGATATTTTTTTTTTGCTAATTCAGATTTTATTTTTTTTGCTAATTCAGATTTTTTTTTTGCTAATTTTTTTTTTTTGCAAATTCAGATTTTTTTTGCTAATTCAGATTTTTTTGCTAATTCAGATTTTTTTTTTGCTAACTCAGATTTTTTTTTTGGTAATTCAGATTTTTTTTTCTAATTTTTTTTTTTTTGTAATTCCGATTTTATTTTTTTTTGCAAATTCAGATTTTTTTTTTCTAATTTTTTTTTCTAATTTTTTTTTTGCTAATTCAGATTTTTTTTTGCTAATTTTTAGTTTTTTTTTTGCTAATTCAGATTTTTTTTTTTTGCTAATTTTTAGTTTTTTTTTTGCTAATTCAGATTTTATTTTTTTTGCTAATTCAGATTTTTTTTTTGCTAATTTTTTTTTTTGCTAATTTAGATTTTTTTTTGCTAATTCAGATTTTTTTGCTAATTCAGATTTTTTTTTTGCTAACTCAGATTTTTTTTTTGCTAATTAAGATTTTTTTTTCTATTTTTAGTTTTTTTTTTTTATAATTCCGATTTTATTTTTTTTGCAAATTCAGATTTTTTTTTTGTTTTTTTTTTGCTAATTCAGATTTTTTATTTTTTTTTTTTTTTGGTAATTCAGATTTTTTTCTAATTTTTTTTTTTTGCTAACTCAGATTTTTATTTTCTAATTTTTTTTTTGCTAATTCAGATTTTTTTTTGTTTTTTTTTTGCTAATTCAGATTTTTTTTGCTAATTCAGATTTTTTTGCTAATTCAGATTTTTTTTTGCTAACTCAGATTTTTTTTTTGGTAATTAAGATTTTTTTTTCTATTTTTAGTTTTTTTTTTTTATAATTCCGATTTTATTTTTTTTGCAAATTCAGATTTTTTTTTTGTTTTTTTTTTGCTAATTCAGATTTTTTATTTTTTTTTTTTTTGTAATTCAGATTTTTTTTCTAATTTTTTTTTTTTGCTAACTCAGATTTTTATTTTCTAATTTTTTTTTTACTAATTCAGATTTTTTTTTTGCTAATTCAGATTTTTGTTTTTTTCTAATTTTTTTTTTGCTAATTAGGATTTTTTTTTTGTTTTTTTTTTTGCTAATTCAGATTTTTTTTTTTTTTTTGCTAATTCAGATTTTTTTTTTTTGCTAATTCAGATTTTTTTTCGATTTTTTTTTGCTAATTTTTTTTTTTTTTTTTTTTTTGCTAATTCAGATTTTTTTTTTGCTAATTTTTTTTTTTTGCAAATTCAGATTTTTTTTGCTAATTCAGATTTTTTTGCTAATTCAGATTTTTTTTTTGCTAACTCAGATTTTTTTTTTGGTAATTCAGATTTTTTTTTCTAATTTTTTTTTTTTGTAATTCCGATTTTATTTTTTTTTGCAAATTCAGATTTTTTTTTTCTAATTTTTTTTTCTAATTTTTTTTTTGCTAATTCAGATTTTTTTTTGCTAATTTTTAGTTTTTTTTTTGCTAATTCAGATTTTTTTTTTTTTTTTGCTAATTTTTAGTTTTTTTTTTTGCTAATTCAGATTTTTTTTTTGCTAATTTTTTTTTTTGCTAATTCAGATTTTTTTTTGCTAATTCAGATTTTTTTGCTAATTCAGATTTTTTTTTTGCTAACTCAGATTTTTTTTTTGGTAATTAAGATTTTTTTTTCTATTTTTAGTTTTTTTTTTTTATAATTCCGATTTTATTTTTTTTGCAAATTCAGATTTTTTTTTTGTTTTTTTTTTTTGCTAATTCAGATTTTTTATTTTTTTTTTTTTTGGTAATTCAGATTTTTTTCTAATTTTTTTTTTTTGCTAACTCAGATTTTTATTTTCTAATTTTTTTTTGCTAATTCAGATTTTTTTTTTTTTTGCTAATTCAGATTTTTGTTTTTTTCTAATTTTTTTTTTGCTAATTCAGATTTTTTTTTGTTTTTTTTTTTGCTAATTCAGATTTTTTTTGCTAATTCAGATTTTTTTGCTAATTCAGATTTTTTTTTGCTAACTCAGATTTTTTTTTTGGTAATTAAGATTTTTTTTTCTATTTTTAGTTTTTTTTTTTATAATTCCGATTTTATTTTTTTTGCAAATTCAGATTTTTTTTTTGTTTTTTTTTTGCTAATTCAGATTTTTTTTTTTTTTTTTTTTTGGTAATTCAGATTTTTTTTCTAATTTTTTTTTTTGCTAACTCAGATTTTTATTTTCTAATTTTTTTTTTACTAATTCAGATTTTTTTTTTGCTAATTCAGATTTTTGTTTTTTTCTAATTTTTTTTTGCTAATTCAGATTTTTTTTTTGTTTTTTTTTTGCTAATTCAGATTTTTTTTTTTTTGTTGCTAATTCAGATTTTTTTTTTTTGCTAATTCAGATTTTTTTTCGAATTTTTTTTGCTAATTTTTTTTTTTTTTTTTTTTTTGCTAATTCAAATTTTTTTTTTTTTTTTTTTTGCTAATTCAGATTTTTTTTTTTTTTGCTATTTCAGATTTTTTTTTTTTTGCTAATTGAGATTTTTTTTTGTTTTTTTTTTTTTTTTTTTTTGGTAATTCAGATTTTTTTTTTTTTTTTGGTAATTCAGATTTTTTTTTCTAATTTTTTTTTTGCTAACTCAGATTTTTTTTTCTAATTTTTTTTGCTAATTCAGATTTTTGTTTTTTTCTATTTTTTTTTGCTAAGTCAGATTTTTTTTTTGCTAATTTTTTTTTTTTGCTAATTCAGACTGTTTTTTTTTTTTTTGCTAATTTTTGGTTTTTTTTTTTGCTAATTCAGATTTTTTTTTCTAATTTTTTTTTTTGCTAATTTTTTTTTTTGCTGTTTTTTTTCTATTTTTTTGCTAAATCAGAGTTTTTTTTTCAGCTATTCAGATTTTTTTTTTCTAATTTTTTTTTTTGTTAATTCATATTTTTTTTTTTATTTTTTTTTTTTTGCTAGTTCAGATTTTTTTTTTGCTAATTCAGATTTTTTTTTTTTTAATTCAGATTTTTTTTTTGCTAATTCAGATTTTTTTGCTAATTCAGATTTTTTTTTTGCTAACTCAGATTTTTTTTTTGGTAATTCAGATTTTTTTTTCTATTTTTAGTTTTTTTTTTGTAATTCCGATTTTATTTTTTTTGCAAATTCAGATTTTTTTTTGTATTTTTTTTTTTGTTTTTTTTTTGCTAATTCAGATTTATTTTTTTTTTTTTTTGGTAAATCAGATTTTTCTTTCTAATTTTTTTTTTGCTAACTCAGATTTTTATTTTCTAATTTTTTTTTTGCTAATTCAGATTTTTGTTTTTTCTAATTTTTTTTTGCTAATTCAGATTTTTTTTTGTTTTTTTTTTTTTTTTGCTAATTCAGATTTTTTTTTTTTTGCTAATTCATTTTTTTTTTTTTTGCTAATTCAGATTTTATTTTTTTTGCTAATTCAGATTTTTTTTTTGCTAATTTTTTTTTTTTGCTAATTCAGATTTTTTTTGCTAATTCAGATTTTTTTGCTAATTCAGATTTTTTTTTTGCTAACTCAGATTTTTTTTTTTTTGGTAATTCAAATTTTTTTTTCTATTTTTAGTTTTTTTTTTGTAATTCCGATTTTATTCTTTTTGCAAATTCAGATTTTTTTTTGTATTTTTTTTTTGTTTTTTTTTTTTTTTTGGTAATTCAGATTTTTTTTTCTAATTTTTTTTTTTTTGGTAACTCAGATTTTTATTTTCTAATTTTTTTTTTGCTAAATCAGATTTTTTTTTGCTAATTCAGATTTTTGTTTTTCTCTCATTTTTTTTTGCTAATTCAGATTTTTTTTTTTTTTTTTTTTTTTTTGCTAATTCAGATTTTTTTTTTTTTGCTTATTCAGATTTTATTTTTTTGCTAATTCAGATTTTTTTTTTATAATTTTTTTTTGTTAATTCAGATTTTTTTTTTTTGCTAATTCAAATTTTTTTTTTTTTTTTTTTGCTAATTCAGATTTTTTTTTTTTGTTAATTCAGATTTTTTTTTTGCTAATTCAGATTTTTTTTTTGCTAATTCAGATGTTTTTTGCTAATTCAGATTTTTTGTTTTTTGCTAATTCAGATTTTTTTTTTTTTGGTAATTCAGATTTTTTTTCCAAATTTTTTTTTGCTAATTCAGATTTTTTTTTGCTAATTCAGATTTTTTTTTTTTTTTTTTTTTTTTGCTATTTTTTTTTTTTTTGCTAAGTTTTTTTTTTGCTATTTTTTTTTTTTTGCTAAATCAGAGTTTTTTTTTTTTTTAGCTATTCAGATTTTTTTTTCCTAATTCGGATTTTTTTTTTTTGCTAATTCAGATTTTTTTTTTTGCTAATTCAGATTTTTTTTTTTTGCTAGTTCAGATTTTTTTTTTCGAATTTTTTTTGCTAATTTTTTTTTTTTTTGCTAATTCAGATTTTTTTTTTTTTTTGCTTATTCAGATTTTATTTTTTTTGCTAATTCAGATTTTTTTTTATAATTTTTTTTTGCTAATTCAGTTTTTTTTTTCTAATTCAAATTTTTTCTTTTTTTTCTTTTTTTTGCTAATTCAGATTTTTTTTTGCTAATTCAGATTTTTTTTTTTTTGCTAATTCAGATTTTGTTTTTTTTTGTTTTTTTTTTTTTTTTTGTTTTTTTTTTTTTTTGCTAATTCAGATTTTTTTTTTTGGTAATTCAGATTTTTTTTTTCTAAATTTTTTTTTTTGCTAAGTCAGATTTTTTTTTGCTAATTCAGATTTTTTTTTGCTAATTCAGATTTTTGTTTTTTTCTATTTTTTTTGCTAATTCAGATTTTTTTTTTTTGCTAATTTTTTTTTTTTTGCTAATTCAGATTTCTTTTTTTTTGCTGATTCAGATTTTTTTTTTTTTTGCTAATTTAGATTTTTTTTTTTTTTGCTAATTCAGATTTTATTTTTTTTGCTAATTCAGATTTTTTTTTTTTGCTAATTTTTTTTTTTGCTAATTCAGATTTTTTTTGCTAATTCAGATTTTTTTGCTAATTCAGATTTTTTTGCTAATTCAGATTTTTTTTTTGCTAATTCAGATTTTTTTTTGCTAATTTTTACTTTTTTTTTGCTAATTCAGATTTTTTTTTCGAATTTTTTTTGCCAATTTTTATTTTTTTTTTTTTGGTAATTCAGATTTTTTTTTCTAATTTTTTTTTTTGCTAATTCAGATTTTTTTTTTGCTAATTCAGATTTTTTTTTTTGTAATTCAGATTTTTTTTTCTAATTTTTTTTTTTGCTAATTCAGATTTTTTTTTTTTTTGGTAATTCAGATTTTTTTTTTCTAATTTTTTTTTGCTAATTCAGATTTTTTTTTTTTTGCTAATACAGATTTTTGTTTTTTTCTATTTTTTTTTTGCTAATTCAGATTTTTTTTTTTGCTAATTTTTTTTTTTTTTGCTAATTCAGATTTTTTTCTATTTTTTTTGCTAATTCAGATTTTTTTTTTTATTTTTTTTTTTTTTTTGCTAATTCAAATTTTTTTTTGCTAATTCAGATTTTTTTTTTTTTGCTAATTCAGATTTTTTTTGTTTTTGTTTTTTTTTTTTTTTTGCTAATTCAGATTTCTTTTTTTTTTGCTAATTCAGATTTTTTTTTTTTGCTAATTTAGATATTTTTTTTTTGCTAATTCAGATTTTATTTTTTTTGCTAATTCAGATTTTTTTTTTTGCTAATTTTTTTTTTTTGCAAATTCAGATTTTTTTTGCTAATTCAGATTTTTTTGCTAATTCAGATTTTTTTTTTGCTAACTCAGATTTTTTTTTTGGTAATTCAGATTTTTTTTTCTAATTTTTTTTTTTTTGTAATTCCGATTTTATTTTTTTTTGCAAATTCAGATTTTTTTTTTCTAATTTTTTTTTCTAATTTTTTTTTTGCTAATTCAGATTTTTTTTTGCTAATTTTTAGTTTTTTTTTTGCTAATTCAGATTTTTTTTTTTTGCTAATTTTTAGTTTTTTTTTTGCTAATTCAGATTTTATTTTTTTTGCTAATTCAGATTTTTTTTTTGCTAATTTTTTTTTTTGCTAATTTAGATTTTTTTTTGCTAATTCAGATTTTTTTGCTAATTCAGATTTTTTTTTTGCTAACTCAGATTTTTTTTTTGGTAATTAAGATTTTTTTTTCTATTTTTAGTTTTTTTTTTTTATAATTCCGATTTTATTTTTTTTGCAAATTCAGATTTTTTTTTTGTTTTTTTTTTTGCTAATTCAGATTTTTTATTTTTTTTTTTTTTTGGTAATTCAGATTTTTTTCTAATTTTTTTTTTTTGCTAACTCAGATTTTTATTTTCTAATTTTTTTTTTGCTAATTCAGATTTTTTTTTGTTTTTTTTTTTGCTAATTCAGATTTTTTTTGCTAATTCAGATTTTTTTGCTAATTCAGATTTTTTTTTGCTAACTCAGATTTTTTTTTTGGTAATTAAGATTTTTTTTTCTATTTTTAGTTTTTTTTTTTTATAATTCCGATTTTATTTTTTTTGCAAATTCAGATTTTTTTTTTGTTTTTTTTTTGCTAATTCAGATTTTTTATTTTTTTTTTTTTTGTAATTCAGATTTTTTTTCTAATTTTTTTTTTTTGCTAACTCAGATTTTTATTTTCTAATTTTTTTTTTACTAATTCAGATTTTTTTTTTGCTAATTCAGATTTTTGTTTTTTTCTAATTTTTTTTTTGCTAATTAGGATTTTTTTTTTGTTTTTTTTTTTGCTAATTCAGATTTTTTTTTTTTTTTTGCTAATTCAGATTTTTTTTTTTTGCTAATTCAGATTTTTTTTCGATTTTTTTTTGCTAATTTTTTTTTTTTTTTTTTTTTTGCTAATTCAAATTTTTTTTTTTTTTTTTTTTTGCAAATTCAGATTTTTTTTGCTAATTCAGATTTTTTTGCTAATTCAGATTTTTTTTTTGCTAACTCAGATTTTTTTTTTGGTAATTCAGATTTTTTTTTCTAATTTTTTTTTTTTGTAATTCCGATTTTATTTTTTTTTGCAAATTCAGATTTTTTTTTTCTAATTTTTTTTTCTAATTTTTTTTTTGCTAATTCAGATTTTTTTTTGCTAATTTTTAGTTTTTTTTTTGCTAATTCAGATTTTTTTTTTTTTTTTGCTAATTTTTAGTTTTTTTTTTTTGCTAATTCAGATTTTTTTTTTGCTAATTTTTTTTTTTGCTAATTCAGATTTTTTTTTGCTAATTCAGATTTTTTTGCTAATTCAGATTTTTTTTTTGCTAACTCAGATTTTTTTTTTGGTAATTAAGATTTTTTTTTCTATTTTTAGTTTTTTTTTTTTATAATTCCGATTTTATTTTTTTTGCAAATTCAGATTTTTTTTTTGTTTTTTTTTTTTTGCTAATTCAGATTTTTTATTTTTTTTTTTTTTGGTAATTCAGATTTTTTTCTAATTTTTTTTTTTTGCTAACTCAGATTTTTATTTTCTAATTTTTTTTTGCTAATTCAGATTTTTTTTTTTTTTGCTAATTCAGATTTTTGTTTTTTTCTAATTTTTTTTTTGCTAATTCAGATTTTTTTTTGTTTTTTTTTTTGCTAATTCAGATTTTTTTTGCTAATTCAGATTTTTTTGCTAATTCAGATTTTTTTTTGCTAACTCAGATTTTTTTTTTGGTAATTAAGATTTTTTTTTCTATTTTTAGTTTTTTTTTTTTATAATTCCGATTTTATTTTTTTTGCAAATTCAGATTTTTTTTTGTTTTTTTTTTGCTAATTCAGATTTTTTTTTTTTTTTTTTTTTGGTAATTCAGATTTTTTTTCTAATTTTTTTTTTTGCTAACTCAGATTTTTATTTTCTAATTTTTTTTTTACTAATTCAGATTTTTTTTTTGCTAATTCAGATTTTTGTTTTTTTCTAATTTTTTTTTGCTAATTCAGATTTTTTTTTTGTTTTTTTTTTGCTAATTCAGATTTTTTTTTTTTTGTTGCTAATTCAGATTTTTTTTTTTTGCTAATTCAGATTTTTTTTCGAATTTTTTTTGCTAATTTTTTTTTTTTTTTTTTTTTTGCTAATTCAAATTTTTTTTTTTTTTTTTTTTGCTAATTCAGATTTTTTTTTTTTTTGCTATTTCAGATTTTTTTTTTTTTGCTAATTGAGATTTTTTTTTGTTTTTTTTTTTTTTTTTTTTGGTAATTCAGATTTTTTTTTTTTTTTTGGTAATTCAGATTTTTTTTTCTAATTTTTTTTTTGCTAACTCAGATTTTTTTTTCTAATTTTTTTTGCTAATTCAGATTTTTGTTTTTTTCTATTTTTTTTTGCTAAGTCAGATTTTTTTTTTGCTAATTTTTTTTTTTGCTAATTCAGACTGTTTTTTTTTTTTTTTGCTAATTTTTGGTTTTTTTTTTTGCTAATTCAGATTTTTTTTTCTAATTTTTTTTTTGCTAATTTTTTTTTTTGCTGTTTTTTTTCTATTTTTTTGCTAAATCAGAGTTTTTTTTTCAGCTATTCAGATTTTTTTTTTCTAATTTTTTTTTTTGTTAATTCATATTTTTTTTTTTATTTTTTTTTTTTTGCTAGTTCAGATTTTTTTTTTGCTAATTCAGATTTTTTTTTTTTTAATTCAGATTTTTTTTTTGCTAATTCAGATTTTTTTGCTAATTCAAACTCAGATTTTTTTTTTGGTAATTCAGATTTTTTTTTCTATTTTTAGTTTTTTTTTTGTAATTCCGATTTTATTTTTTTTGCAAATTCAGATTTTTTTTTGTATTTTTTTTTTTGTTTTTTTTTGCTAATTCAGATTTATTTTTTTTTTTTTTTGGTAAATCAGATTTTTCTTTCTAATTTTTTTTTTGCTAACTCAGATTTTTATTTTCTAATTTTTTTTTTGCTAATTCAGATTTTTGTTTTTTCTAATTTTTTTTTGCTAATTCAGATTTTTTTTTGTTTTTTTTTTTTTTTTGCTAATTCAGATTTTTTTTTTTTTGCTAATTCATTTTTTTTTTTTTTGCTAATTCAGATTTTATTTTTTTTGCTAATTCAGATTTTTTTTTTGCTAATTTTTTTTTTTTGCTAATTCAGATTTTTTTTGCTAATTCAGATTTTTTTGCTAATTCAGATTTTTTTTTTGCTAACTCAGATTTTTTTTTTTTTGGTAATTCAAATTTTTTTTTCTATTTTTAGTTTTTTTTTTTGTAATTCCGATTTTATTCTTTTTGCAAATTCAGATTTTTTTTTGTATTTTTTTTTTGTTTTTTTTTTTTTTTTGGTAATTCAGATTTTTTTTTCTAATTTTTTTTTTTTGGTAACTCAGATTTTTATTTTCTAATTTTTTTTTTGCTAAATCAGATTTTTTTTTGCTAATTCAGATTTTTGTTTTTCTCTCATTTTTTTTTGCTAATTCAGATTTTTTTTTTTTTTTTTTTTTTTTTGCTAATTCAGATTTTTTTTTTTTTGCTAATTCAGATTTTTTTCGAATTTTTTTTGCTAATTTTTTTTTTTTTTTTTTTTTTTTGCTAATTCAGATTTTTTTTGCTTATTCAGATTTTTTTTTTTTTTGCTAATTCAGATTTTTTTTTTTTTGCTAATTCAGATTTTATTTTTTTTGCTAATTCAGATTTTTTTTTTGCTAATTTTTTTTTTTTGCTAATTCAGATTTTTTTGCTAATTCAGATTTTTTTGCTAATTCAGATTTTTTTTTTGCTAACTCAGATTTTTTTTTTGGTAATTCAGATTTTTTTTTCTATTTTTAGTTTTTTTTTCTATTTTTAGTTTTTTTTTTGTAATTCCGATTTTATTTTTTTTGCAAATTCAGAATTTTTTTTTTGCTAATTCAGTTTTTTTTTTTTTTTTTTTTTTTTTTGCTAATTCAGATTTATTTTTTTTTGCTAATACATTTTTTTTTTTTTTTTTGCTAATTCAGATTTTATTTTTTTTGCTAATTCAGATTTTTTTTTTTGCTAATTTTTTTTTTTTATTTTTTTTGCTAATTCAGATTTTTTTGCTAATTCAGATTTTTTTTTTGCTAACTCAGATTTTTTTTTTGGTAATTCAGATTTTTTTTTCTATTTTTAGTTTTTTTTTTTGTAATTCCTATTTTATTTTTTTTGCAAATTCAGATTTTTTTTTGTAATTTTTTTTTGTTTTTTTTTTGCTAATTCAGATTTTTTTGCTAATTCAGATTTTTTTTTTTTTTTTTTTTGGTAATTCAGATTTTTTTTTCTAATTTTTTTTTTGCTAACTCAGATTTTTATTTTCTAATTTTTTTTTTTGCTAATTCAGATTTTTTTTTGCTAATTCAGATTTTTGTTTTTTTCTCATTTTTTTTTGCTAATTCAGATTTTTTTTTTTTTTTTTTTTTGCTAATTCAGATTTTTTTTTTTTTGCTAATTCAGATTTTTTTTTTCGAATTGTTTTTGCTAATTTTTTTTTTTTTTTTTTTTTGCTAATTCATATTTTTTTTGCTTATTCAGATTTTTTTTTATTTTGCTAATGCAGATTTTTTTTTTAATTTTTCCTTTGCTAATTCATATTTTTTTTTTATTTGCTAATTCAATTTTTTTTTTTTTTTTTGCTAATTCAGATTTTTTTTTGCTAATTCAGATTTTTTTTTTTTTGCTATTTCAGATTTTTTTTTTTTGCTAATTCAGATTTTTTTTTGTTTTTTTTTTTTTTTTTTTGCTAATTCAGATTTTCTTTTTTTTTTTGGTAATTCAGATTTTTTTTTCTAATTTTTTTTTTTGCTAACTCAGATTTTTTTTTCTAATTTTTTTTTGCTAATTCAGATTTTTTTTGCTAATTCAGATTTTTGTTTTTTTCTATTTTTTTTGCTAAGTCAGATTTTTTTTTGCTAATTTTTTTTTTTTTTGCTAAATCATATTTTTTATTTTTTTTGCTAATTCAGTTTTTTTTTCCTAATTCAGATTTTTTGCTAATTCAGATTTTTTGTTTTTGCTAATTCAGATTTTTTTGTGCTAATTTTTACTTTTTTTTGTTAATTCAGATGTTTTTTTTTGCTAATTCAGATTTTGTTTTCGAATTTTTTTTGCTAATTTTTATTTTTTTTCGAATTTTTTTTGCTAATTTTTATTTATTTTTTTTTTTTTTTTTTTGGTAATCAGATTTTATTTTTTTTCTAATTCAGATTTTTTTTTTTGCTAATTCAGATTTTTTTTTGCTAATTCAGATTTTTTTTTTGCTAATTCAGATTTTTTTTTGTGGGTAATTCAGATTTTTTTTCTAATTTTATTTTTTTGCTAATTCAGATTTTTTTTTTTTTTGTAATTCAGATTTTTTTGCTAATTCAGATTTTTTTGCTAATTCAGATTTTTTTGCTAATTCAGATTTTTTTTTTGCTAACTCAGATTTTTTTTTTTGGTAATTCAGATTTTTTTTTTCTATTTTTAGTTTTTTTTTTCTATTTTTAGTTTTTTTTTTGTAATTCCGATTTTATTTTTTTTTGCAAATTCAGATTTTTTTTTTTGCTAATTCAGTTTTTTTTTTTTTTTTTTTTTTTTTTTTTTTGCTAATTCAGATTTATTTTTTTTGCTAATACATTTTTTTTTTTTTTTGCTAATTCAGATTTTATTTTTTTTGCTAATTCAGATTTTTTTTTTTGCTAATTTTTTTTTTTTATTTTTTTTGCTAATTCAGATTTTTTTGCTAATTCAGATTTTTTTTTGCTAACTCAGATTTTTTTTTTGGTAATTCAGATTTTTTTTTCTAATTTTTTTTTTTTTTCTAATTTTTTTTTTTTTTCTAATTCCGATTTATTTTTTTTGCAAATTCAGATTTTTTTTTTCTAATTTTTTTTTGCTAATTCAGATTTTTTTTTGCTAATTTTTAGTTTTTTTTTTTGCTAATTCAGATTTTTTTTTTTTTTGCTAATTTTTAGTTTTTTTTTTGCTAAGTTTTTTTTTTGCTATTTTTTTTTTTGCTAAATCAGGGTTTTTTTTTATCTATTCAGATTTTTTTTTTCTAATTTTTTTTTTTTTTGCTAATTCAGATTTTTTTTTTAATTTTTTTTTTTTTGCTAATTCAGATTTTTTTTTGCTAATTCAGATTTTTTTTTTTTTTGCTAATTCAGATTTTTTTTGTTTTTTTTTTTTTTTTTTTTGCCTAATTCAGATTTCTTTTTTTTTTTTTTGGTAATTCAGATTTTTTTCTAATTTTTTTTTTTTGCTAACTCAGATTTTTATTTTCTAATTTTTTTTTTGCTAATTCAGATTTTTTTTTTGCTAATTCAGATTTTTGTTTTTTTCTAATTTTTTTTTTTGCTAATTCAGATTTTTTTTTGTTTTTTTTTTTGCTAATTCAGATTTTTTTTTTTTTTGCTAATTCAGATTTTTTTTTTGCTAATTCAGATTTTTTTTTTTTTTTTTGCTAATTTTTTTTTTTTTTTTTTTTTTTTGCTAATTCAAAATTTTTTTTTTTTTTTTGCTAATTCAGATTTTTTTTTTTTTTTTTTGCTATTTCAGATTTTTTTTTTTTTTGCTAATTGAGATTTTTTTTGTTTTTTTGTTTTTTTTTTTGCTAATTCAGATTTTCTTTTTTTTTTTTGGTAATTCAGATTTTTTTTTCTAATTTTTTTTTTGCTAACTCAGATTTTTTTTTCTAATTTTTTTTGCTAATTCAGATTTTTTTTGCTAATTCAGATTTTTGTTTTTTTTCTATTTTTTTGCTAAGTCAGATTTTTTTTTTGCTAATTTTTTTTTTTTGCTAATTCAGACTGTTTTTTTTTTTTTTTTGCTAATTTTTAGTTTTTTTTTTTGCTAATTCAGATTTTTTTTCTATTTTTTTTTTGCCTAATTTTTTTTTTGCTGTTTTTTTTTTCTATTTTTTTGCTAAATCAGAGTTTTTTTTTCAGCTATTCAGATTTTTTTTTTCTAATTTTTTTTTTTTGTTAATTCATTTTTTTTTTTTATTTTTTTTTTTTTGCTAGTTCAGATTTTTTTTTTGCTAATTCAGATTTTTTTTTTTTAATTCAGATTTTTTTTTGCTAATTCAGATTTTTTTGCTAATTCAGATTTTTTTTTTGCTAACTCAGATTTTTTTTTTGGTAATTCAGATTTTTTTTTCTATTTTTAGTTTTTTTTTTGTAATTCCGATTTTATTTTTTTTGCAAATTCAGATTTTTTTTTTTGTTTTTTTTTGCTAATTCAGATTTTTTTTTTTTTTTTTTTTTGGTAATTCAGATTTTTTTTTCTAATTTTTTTTTTGCTAACTCAGATTTTTATTTTCTAATTTTTTTTTTGCTAATTCAGATTTTTGTTTTTTCTCATTTTTTTTTGCTAATTCAGATTTTTTTTTGTTTTTTTTTTTTTTTTGCTAATTCAGATTTTTTTTTTTTTGCTAATTCAGATTTTATTTTTTTTGCTAATTTTTTTTTTTTTTTTTTTTTTGCTAATTCAGATTTTTTTTGCTTATTCAGATTTTTTTTTTTTGCTAATTCAGATTTTTTTTTTTTGCTAATTCAGATTTTATTTTTTTTGCTAATTCAGATTTTTTTTTTTGCTAATTTTTTTTTTTTTGCTAATTCAGATTTTTTTTTGCTAATTCAGATTTTTTTGCTAATTCAGATTTTTTTTTTGCTAACTCAGATTTTTTTTTTTTTGGTAATTCAGATTTTTTTTTCTATTTTTAGTTTTTTTTTGTAATTCCGATTTTATTTTTTTTGCAAATTCAGATTTTTTTTGTTTTTTTTTTGCTAATTCAGTTTTTTTTTTTTTTTTTTGGTAATTCAGATTTTTTTTTTCTAATTTTTTTTTTGCTAACTCAGATTTTTATTTTCTAATTTTTTTTTTGCTAATTCAGATTTTTGTTTTTTTCTAATTTTTTTTGCTAATTCAGATTTTTTTTTGTTTTTTTTTTTTTTTTGCTAATTCAGATTTTTTTTTGCTAATTCATTTTTTTTTTTTTTTTGCTAATTCAGATTTTATTTTTTTTGCTAATTCAGATTTTTTTTGTGCTAATTTTTTTTTTTGCTAATTCAGATTTTTTTTGCTAATTCAGATTTTTTTGCTAATTCAGATTTTTTTTTGCTAACTCAGACTTTTTTTTTTGGTAATTCAGATTTTTTTTTCTATTTTTAGTTTTTTTTTTGTAATTCCGATTTTATTTTTTTTGCAAATTCAGATTTTTTTTTTGTATTTTTTTTTTGTTTTTTTTTTTTGCTAATTCAGATTTTTTTTTTTTTTTTTGGTAATTCAGATTTTTTTTTCTAATTTTTTTTTTGCTAACTCAGATTTTTATTTTCTAATTTTTTTTTGCTAATTCAGATTTTTTTTTGCTAATTCAGATTTTTGTTTTTTTCTCATTTTTTTTTTGCTAATTCAGATTTTTTTTTTTTTTTTTTTTTGCAAATTCAGATTTTTTTTTTTTGCTAATTCAGATTTTTTTTTCGAATTGTTTTTGCTAATTTTTTTTTTTTTTTTGCTAATTCAGATTTTGTTTGCTTATTCAGATTTTTTTTTATTTTGCTAATGCAGATTTTTTTTTTAATTTTTCCTTTGCTAATTCATATTTTTTTTTTATTTGTTAATTCAATTTTTTTTTTTTTTTTTTGCTAATTCAGATTTTTTTTTGCTAATTCAGATTTTTCTTTTTTTGCTATTTCAGATTTTTTTTTTTGCTAATTCAGATTTTTTTTTGTTTTTTTTTTTTTTTTGCTAATTCAGATTTTCTTTTTTTTTTGGTAATTCAGATTTTTTTTTCTAATTTTTTTTTTGCTAACTCAGATTTTTTTTTCTAATTTTTTTTTGCTAATTCAGATTTTTTTTGCTAATTCAGATTTTTGTTTTTTTCTATTTTTTTTGCTAAGTCAGATTTTTTTTTGCTAATTTTTTTTTTTTTTGCTAAATCATATTTTTTTTTTTTTTTGCTAATTTTTAGTTTTTTTTTTTTTGCTAATTCAGATTTTTTTCTAATTTTTTTTTTGCTAATTTTTTTTTTGCTAATTCAGATTTTTTTTTGTTTTTTTTTTTTTTTTTTTTGCTAATTCAGATTTTCTTTTTTTTTTGCTAATTCAGATTTTTTTGCTAATTTAAATTTTTTTTTTTTGCTAATTCAGATTTTTTTTTTGCTAATTCCGATATTTTTTTTTTTTTGCTAACTCAGATTTTTTTTTTGGTAATTCAGATTTTTTTTTCTAATTTTTTTTTTTTGTAATTCAGATTTTATTTTTTTTGCTAATTCAGATTTTTTTTCTTCTAATTTTTTTTTTGCTAATTCAGATTTTTTTTTTTTTTTTTGCTAATTCAGAATTTATTTTTTTTGCTAATTCAGATTTTTTTTTTCTAATTTTTTTTTTTTCTAATTCGGATTTTTTTTTTGTAATTCAGATTTTTTTTTCTAATTTTTTGCTAATTTTTATTTTTGCTAATTCAGATTTTTTTTTCGTTAATTTTTAGTTTTTTTTTTGCTAATTCAGATTTTTTTGCTGATTTAGATTTTTTTTTCTAATTTTTGTTTTGCTAATTTTTTTTTTTTTGCTTAATTTTTTTTTTTTGCTAAATCATATTTTTTTGGTAGTTCAGATTTTTTTCTTATGT
The DNA here is from genome assembly GCA_963930735.1 of Dioctria linearis. NCBI lineage: Eukaryota > Metazoa > Arthropoda > Insecta > Diptera > Asilidae > Dioctria > Dioctria linearis. The sequence continues at coordinate 171,886 of CAWVNZ010001915.1, read as the reverse complement.
TTTTTATTTGCTAATTCAGATTTTTTTTTTGCTAATTCAGATTTTTTTTTTTTTGCTTATTCAGATTTTATTTTTTTGCTAATTCAGATTTTTTTTTTTTATAATTTTTTTTTGTTAATTCAGATTTTTTTTTTTTGCTAATTCAAATTTTTTTTTTTTTTTTTTTGCTAATTCAGATTTTTTTTTTTTGTTAATTCAGATTTTTTTTTTGCTAATTCAGATTTTTTTTTGCTAATTCAGATGTTTTTTGCTAATTCAGATTTTTTGTTTTTTGCTAATTCAGATTTTTTTTTTTTTGGTAATTCAGATTTTTTTTCCAAATTTTTTTTTGCTAATTCAGATTTTTTTTTGCTAATTCAGATTTTTTTTTTTTTTTTTTTTTTTTGCTATTTTTTTTTTTTTGCTAAGTTTTTTTTTTGCTATTTTTTTTTTTTTGCTAAATCAGAGTTTTTTTTTTTTTTAGCTATTCAGATTTTTTTTTCCTAATTCGGATTTTTTTTTTTTGCTAATTCAGATTTTTTTTTTTGCTAATTCAGATTTTTTTTTTTTGCTAGTTCAGATTTTTTTTTCGAATTTTTTTTGCTAATTTTTTTTTTTTTTGCTAATTCAGATTTTTTTTTTTTTTTTGCTTATTCAGATTTTATTTTTTTTGCTAATTCAGATTTTTTTTTATAATTTTTTTTTTGCTAATTCAGTTTTTTTTTTTCTAATTCAAATTTTTCTTTTTTTTCTTTTTTTTGCTAATTCAGATTTTTTTTTGCTAATTCAGATTTTTTTTTTTTTTGCTAATTCAGATTTTGTTTTTTTTTGTTTTTTTTTTTTTTTTTTGTTTTTTTTTTTTTTTGCTAATTCAGATTTTTTTTTTTGGTAATTCAGATTTTTTTTTTCTAAATTTTTTTTTTTGCTAAGTCAGATTTTTTTTTGCTAATTCAGATTTTTTTTTGCTAATTCAGATTTTTGTTTTTTCTATTTTTTTTGCTAATTCAGATTTTTTTTTTTTGCTAATTTTTTTTTTTTTGCTAATTCAGATTTCTTTTTTTTTGCTGATTCAGATTTTTTTTTTTTTTGCTAATTTAGATTTTTTTTTTTTTTTGCTAATTCAGATTTTATTTTTTTTGCTAATTCAGATTTTTTTTTTTTGCTAATTTTTTTTTTTGCTAATTCAGATTTTTTTTGCTAATTCAGATTTTTTTGCTAATTCAGATTTTTTGCTAATTCAGATTTTTTTTTTGCTAATTCAGATTTTTTTTTGCTAATTTTTACTTTTTTTTTGCTAATTCAGATTTTTTTTTCGAATTTTTTTTGCCAATTTTTATTTTTTTTTTTTTGGTAATTCAGATTTTTTTTTCTAATTTTTTTTTTTTGCTAATTCAGATTTTTTTTTTGCTAATTCAGATTTTTTTTTTTGTAATTCAGATTTTTTTTTCTAATTTTTTTTTTGCTAATTCAGATTTTTTTTTTTTTTGGTAATTCAGATTTTTTTTTTCTAATTTTTTTTTGCTAATTCAGATTTTTTTTTTTTTGCTAATACAGATTTTTGTTTTTTTCTATTTTTTTTTTGCTAATTCAGATTTTTTTTTTTGCTAATTTTTTTTTTTTTTTGCTAATTCAGATTTTTTTCTATTTTTTTTGGCTAATTCAGATTTTTTTTTTTATTTTTTTTTTTTTTTTGCTAATTCAAATTTTTTTTTGCTAATTCAGATTTTTTTTTTTTTTGCTAATTCAGATTTTTTTTGTTTTTGTTTTTTTTTTTTTTTGCTAATTCAGATTTCTTTTTTTTTTGCTAATTCAGATTTTTTTTTTTTGCTAATTTAGATATTTTTTTTTTTGCTAATTCAGATTTTATTTTTTTTGCTAATTCAGATTTTTTTTTTTGCTAATTTTTTTTTTTTGCAAATTCAGATTTTTTTGCTAATTCAGATTTTTTTTGCTAATTCAGATTTTTTTTTTGCTAACTCAGATTTTTTTTTTGGTAATTCAGATTTTTTTTTCTAATTTTTTTTTTTTGTAATTCCGATTTTATTTTTTTTTGCAAATTCAGATTTTTTTTTTCTAATTTTTTTTTCTAATTTTTTTTTTGCTAATTCAGAATTTTTTTTTGCTAATTTTTAGTTTTTTTTTTGCTAATTCAGATTTTTTTTTTTTGCTAATTTTTAGTTTTTTTTTTGCTAATTCAGATTTTATTTTTTTTGCTAATTCAGATTTTTTTTTTGCTAATTTTTTTTTTTGCTAATTTAGATTTTTTTTTGCTAATTCAGATTTTTTTGCTAATTCAGATTTTTTTTTTGCTAACTCAGATTTTTTTTTTGGTAATTAAGATTTTTTTTTCTATGTTTAGTTTTTTTTTTTATAATTCCGATTTTATTTTTTTTGCAAATTCAGATTTTTTTTTTTGTTTTTTTTTTGCTAATTCAGATTTTTTATTTTTTTTTTTTTTTGGTAATTCAGATTTTTTTCTAATTTTTTTTTTTTTGCTAACTCAGATTTTTATTTTCTAATTTTTTTTTTGCTAATTCAGATTTTTTATTGTTTTTTTTTTGCTAATTCAGATTTTTTTTGCTAATTCAGATTTTTTTGCTAATTCAGATTTTTTTTTGCTAACTCAGATTTTTTTTTTGGTAATTAAGATTTTTTTTTCTATTTTAGTTTTTTTTTTTATAATTCCGATTTTATTTTTTTTGCAAATTCAGATTTTTTTTTTGTTTTTTTTTTGCTAATTCAGATTTTTTATTTTTTTTTTTTTTTGTAATTCAGATTTTTTTCTAATTTTTTTTTTTGCTAACTCAGATTTTTATTTTCTAATTTTTTTTTTACTAATTCAGATTTTTTTTTTGCTAATTCAGATTTTTGTTTTTTTCTAATTTTTTTTTTGCTAATTAGGATTTTTTTTTTGTTTTTTTTTTTTGCTAATTCAGATTTTTTTTTTTTTTTTGCTAATTCAGATTTTTTTTTTTGCTAATTCAGATTTTTTTTCGATTTTTTTTTGCTAATTTTTTTTTTTTTTTTTTTTTTTTGCTAATTCAAATTTTTTTTTTTTTTTTTTTTTGCAAATTCAGATTTTTTTTGCTAATTCAGATTTTTTTGCTAATTCAGATTTTTTTTTTGCTAACTCAGATTTTTTTTTTGCTAATTCAGATTTTTTTTGCTAATTCAGATTTTTTTTTTGCTAACTCAGATTTTTTTTTTGGTAATTAAGATTTTTTTTTCTATTTTTAGTTTTTTTTTTTTATAATTCCGATTTTATTTTTTTTGCTAATTCAGATTTTTGTTTTTTTCTATTTTTTTTGCTAAGTCAGATTTTTTTTGCTAATTTTTTTTTTTTTTGCTAAATCATATTTTTTTTTTTTTTTGCTAATTTTTAGTTTTTTTTTTTTGCTAATTCAGATTTTTTTCTAAATTTTTTTTTTGCTAATTTTTTTTTTGCTAATTCAGATTTTTTTTTGTTTTTTTTTTTTTTTTTTGCTAATTCAGATTTTCTTTTTTTTTTTGCTAATTCAGATTTTTTTGCTAATTTAAATTTTTTTTTTTGCTAATTCAGATTTTTTTTTTGCTAATTCCGATATTTTTTTTTTTTTGCTAACTCAGATTTTTTTTTTGGTAATTCAGATTTTTTTTTCTAATTTTTTTTTTTTGTAATTCAGATTTTATTTTTTTGCTAATTCAGATTTTTTTTCTTCTAATTTTTTTTTTGCTAATTCAGATTTTTTTTTTTTTTTTTGCTAATTCAGAATTTATTTTTTTGCTAATTCAGATTTTTTTTTTCTAATTTTTTTTTTTTTCTAATTCGGATTTTTTTTTGTAATTCAGATTTTTTTTTCTAATTTTTTGCTAATTTTTATTTTTGCTAATTCAGATTTTTTTTCGTTAATTTTAGTTTTTTTTTTGCTAATTCAGATTTTTTTGCTGATTTAGATTTTTTTTCTAATTTTTGTTTTGCTAATTTTTTTTTTTTTTGCTTAATTTTTTTTTTTTGCTAAATCATATTTTTTTGGTAGTTCAGATTTTTTTCTTATGTTTTTTATTTGCTAATTCAGATTTTTTTTTTTTTTTTTTTTTTTTTTTTTTGCTAATTCAGATTTTTTTTTTTTGCTTATTCAGATTTTATTTTTTTGCTAATTCAGATTTTTTTTTTTTTATAATTTTTTTTTGTTAATTCAGATTTTTTTTTTTGCTAATTCAAATTTTTTTTTTTTTTTTTTTTTGCTAATTCAGATTTTTTTTTTTTGTTAATTCAGATTTTTTTTTTGCTAATTCAGATTTTTTTTTTGCTAATTCAGATGTTTTTTGCTAATTCAGATTTTTTGTTTTTTGCTAATTCAGATTTTTTTTTTTTTGGTAATTCAGATTTTTTTTTCCAAATTTTTTTTTGCTAATTCAGATTTTTTTCTAATTCAGATTTTTTTTTTTTTTTTTTTTTTTTTGCTATTTTTTTTTTTTTGCTAAGTTTTTTTTTTGCTATTTTTTTTTTTTTGCTAAATCAGAGTTTTTTTTTTTTTTAGCTATTCAGATTTTTTTTTCCTAATTCGGATTTTTTTTTTTTTGCTAATTCAGATTTTTTTTTTTTGCTAATTCAGATTTTTTTTTTTTGCTAGTTCAGATTTTTTTTTTCGAATTTTTTTTGCTAATTTTTTTTTTTTTGCTAATTCAGATTTTTTTTTTTTTTTTTGCTTATTCAGATTTTATTTTTTTTGCTAATTCAGATTTTTTTTTTATAATTTTTTTTTGCTAATTCAGTTTTTTTTTTTCTAATTCAAATTTTTTCTTTTTTTTCTTTTTTTTGCTAATTCAGATTTTTTTTTGCTAATTCAGATTTTTTTTTTTTTGCTAATTCAGATTTTGTTTTTTTTTGTTTTTTTTTTTTTTTTGTTTTTTTTTTTTTTTTGCTAATTCAGATTTTTTTTTTTGGTAATTCAGATTTTTTTTTTCTAAATTTTTTTTTTTGCTAAGTCAGATTTTTTTTTGCTAATTCAGATTTTTTTTTGCTAATTCAGATTTTTGTTTTTTTCTATTTTTTTTGCTAATTCAGATTTTTTTTTTTTGCTAATTTTTTTTTTTTGCTAATTCAGATTTCTTTTTTTTTGCTGATTCAGATTTTTTTTTTTTTTTGCTAATTTAGATTTTTTTTTTTTTTGCTAATTCAGATTTTATTTTTTTTGCTAATTCAGATTTTTTTTTTTTGCTAATTTTTTTTTTTGCTAATTCAGATTTTTTTTGCTAATTCAGATTTTTTTGCTAATTCAGATTTTTTTGCTAATTCAGATTTTTTTTTTTGCTAATTCAGATTTTTTTTTGCTAATTTTTACTTTTTTTTTGCTAATTCAGATTTTTTTTTCGAATTTTTTTTGCCAATTTTTATTTTTTTTTTTTTGGTAATTCAGATTTTTTTTTCTAATTTTTTTTTTTGCTAATTCAGATTTTTTTTTTGCTAATTCAGATTTTTTTTTTTGTAATTCAGATTTTTTTTTCTAATTTTTTTTTTGCTAATTCAGATTTTTTTTTTTTTTTGGTAATTCAGATTTTTTTTTTCTAATTTTTTTTTGCTAATTCAGATTTTTTTTTTTTTTGCTAATACAGATTTTTGTTTTTTTCTATTTTTTTTTTGCTAATTCAGATTTTTTTTTTTGCTAATTTTTTTTTTTTTTGCTAATTCAGATTTTTTTCTATTTTTTTTGCTAATTCAGATTTTTTTTTTTATTTTTTTTTTTTTTTTGCTAATTCAAATTTTTTTTTGCTAATTCAGATTTTTTTTTTTTTTGCTAATTCAGATTTTTTTTGTTTTTGTTTTTTTTTTTTTTTTGCTAATTCAGATTTCTTTTTTTTTTGCTAATTCAGATTTTTTTTTTTGCTAATTTAGATATTTTTTTTTTGCTAATTCAGATTTTATTTTTTTTGCTAATTCAGATTTTTTTTTTTGCTAATTTTTTTTTTTTGCAAATTCAGATTTTTTTTGCTAATTCAGATTTTTTTGCTAATTCAGATTTTTTTTTTGCTAACTCAGATTTTTTTTTTGGTAATTCAGATTTTTTTTTCTAATTTTTTTTTTTTTGTAACTCCGATTTTATTTTTTTTTGCAAATTCAGATTTTTTTTTTCTAATTTTTTTTTCTAATTTTTTTTTTGCTAATTCAGATTTTTTTTTGCTAATTTTTAGTTTTTTTTTTGCTAATTCAGATTTTTTTTTTTTGCTAATTTTTAGTTTTTTTTTTGCTAATTCAGATTTTATTTTTTTTGCTAATTCAGATTTTTTTTTTGCTAATTTTTTTTTTTGCTAATTTAGATTTTTTTTTGCTAATTCAGATTTTTTTGCTAATTCAGATTTTTTTTTTGCTAACTCAGATTTTTTTTTTGGTAATTAAGATTTTTTTTTCTATTTTTAGTTTTTTTTTTTTATAATTCCGATTTTATTTTTTTTGCAAATTCAGATTTTTTTTTTGTTTTTTTTTTTGCTAATTCAGATTTTTTATTTTTTTTTTTTTTTGGTAATTCAGATTTTTTTCTAATTTTTTTTTTTTGCTAACTCAGATTTTTATTTTCTAATTTTTTTTTTGCTAATTCAGATTTTTTTTTGTTTTTTTTTTGCTAATTCAGATTTTTTTTGCTAATTCAGATTTTTTTGCTAATTCAGATTTTTTTTTGCTAACTCAGATTTTTTTTTTGGTAATTAAGATTTTTTTTTCTATTTTTAGTTTTTTTTTTTTATAATTCCGATTTTATTTTTTTTGCAAATTCAGATTTTTTTTTTGTTTTTTTTTTGCTAATTCAGATTTTTTATTTTTTTTTTTTTTGTAATTCAGATTTTTTTTCTAATTTTTTTTTTTTGCTAACTCAGATTTTTATTTTCTAATTTTTTTTTTACTAATTCAGATTTTTTTTTTGCTAATTCAGATTTTTGTTTTTTTCTAATTTTTTTTTTGCTAATTAGGATTTTTTTTTTTGTTTTTTTTTTTGCTAATTCAGATTTTTTTTTTTTTTTTGCTAATTCAGATTTTTTTTTTTTGCTAATTCAGATTTTTTTTCGATTTTTTTTTGCTAATTTTTTTTTTTTTTTTTTTTTTGCTAATTCAAATTTTTTTTTTTTTTTTTTTTTGCAAATTCAGATTTTTTTTGCTAATTCAGATTTTTTTGCTAATTCAGATTTTTTTTTTGCTAACTCAGATTTTTTTTTTGGTAATTCAGATTTTTTTTTCTAATTTTTTTTTTTTGTAATTCCGATTTTATTTTTTTTTGCAAATTCAGATTTTTTTTTTCTAATTTTTTTTTCTAATTTTTTTTTTGCTAATTCAGATTTTTTTTTGCTAATTTTTAGTTTTTTTTTTGCTAATTCAGATTTTTTTTTTTTTTTTTGCTAATTTTTAGTTTTTTTTTTTTGCTAATTCAGATTTTTTTTTTGCTAATTTTTTTTTTTGCTAATTCAGATTTTTTTTTGCTAATTCAGATTTTTTTGCTAATTCAGATTTTTTTTTTGCTAACTCAGATTTTTTTTTTGGTAATTAAGATTTTTTTTTCTATTTTTAGTTTTTTTTTTTTATAATTCCGATTTTATTTTTTTTGCAAATTCAGATTTTTTTTTTGTTTTTTTTTTTTTGCTAATTCAGATTTTTTATTTTTTTTTTTTTTGGTAATTCAGATTTTTTTCTAATTTTTTTTTTTTGCTAACTCAGATTTTTATTTTCTAATTTTTTTTTGCTAATTCAGATTTTTTTTTTTTTTGCTAATTCAGATTTTTGTTTTTTTCTAATTTTTTTTTTGCTAATTCAGATTTTTTTTTGTTTTTTTTTTTGCTAATTCAGATTTTTTTTGCTAATTCAGATTTTTTTGCTAATTCAGATTTTTTTTTGCTAACTCAGATTTTTTTTTTGGTAATTAAGATTTTTTTTTCTATTTTTAGTTTTTTTTTTTTATAATTCCGATTTTATTTTTTTTGCAAATTCAGATTTTTTTTTTGTTTTTTTTTTGCTAATTCAGATTTTTTTTTTTTTTTTTTTTTGGTAATTCAGATTTTTTTTCTAATTTTTTTTTTTGCTAACTCAGATTTTTATTTTCTAATTTTTTTTTTACTAATTCAGATTTTTTTTTTGCTAATTCAGATTTTTGTTTTTTTCTAATTTTTTTTTGCTAATTCAGATTTTTTTTTTGTTTTTTTTTTGCTAATTCAGATTTTTTTTTTTTTGTTGCTAATTCAGATTTTTTTTTTTTGCTAATTCAGATTTTTTTTCGAATTTTTTTTGCTAATTTTTTTTTTTTTTTTTTTTTTGCTAATTCAAATTTTTTTTTTTTTTTTTTTTGCTAATTCAGATTTTTTTTTTTTTGCTATTTCAGATTTTTTTTTTTTTGCTAATTGAGATTTTTTTTTGTTTTTTTTTTTTTTTTTTTTTGGTAATTCAGATTTTTTTTTTTTTTTTTGGTAATTCAGATTTTTTTTTCTAATTTTTTTTTTGCTAACTCAGATTTTTTTTTCTAATTTTTTTTGCTAATTCAGATTTTTGTTTTTTTCTATTTTTTTTTGCTAAGTCAGATTTTTTTTTTGCTATTTTTTTTTTTTGCTAATTCAGACTGTTTTTTTTTTTTTTTGCTAATTTTTGGTTTTTTTTTTTGCTAATTCAGATTTTTTTTTCTAATTTTTTTTTTTGCTAATTTTTTTTTTTGCTGTTTTTTTTCTATTTTTTTGCTAAATCAGAGTTTTTTTTTCAGCTATTCAGATTTTTTTTTTCTAATTTTTTTTTTTGTTAATTCATATTTTTTTTTTTATTTTTTTTTTTTTGCTAGTTCAGATTTTTTTTTTGCTAATTCAGATTTTTTTTTTTTTAATTCAGATTTTTTTTTTGCTAATTCAGATTTTTTTGCTAATTCAGATTTTTTTTTTGCTAACTCAGATTTTTTTTTTGGTAATTCAGATTTTTTTTTCTATTTTTAGTTTTTTTTTTGTAATTCCGATTTTATTTTTTTTGCAAATTCAGATTTTTTTTTGTATTTTTTTTTTTGTTTTTTTTTTGCTAATTCAGATTTATTTTTTTTTTTTTTTGGTAAATCAGATTTTTCTTTCTAATTTTTTTTTTGCTAACTCAGATTTTTATTTTCTAATTTTTTTTTTGCTAATTCAGATTTTTGTTTTTTCTAATTTTTTTTTGCTAATTCAGATTTTTTTTTGTTTTTTTTTTTTTTTTGCTAATTCAGATTTTTTTTTTTTTGCTAATTCATTTTTTTTTTTTTGCTAATTCAGATTTTATTTTTTTTGCTAATTCAGATTTTTTTTTTGCTAATTTTTTTTTTTTGCTAATTCAGATTTTTTTTGCTAATTCAGATTTTTTTGCTAATTCAGATTTTTTTTTTGCTAACTCAGATTTTTTTTTTTTTGGTAATTCAAATTTTTTTTTCTATTTTTAGTTTTTTTTTTGTAATTCCGATTTTATTCTTTTTGCAAATTCAGATTTTTTTTTGTATTTTTTTTTTGTTTTTTTTTTTTTTTTGGTAATTCAGATTTTTTTTTCTAATTTTTTTTTTTTGGTAACTCAGATTTTTATTTTCTAATTTTTTTTTTGCTAAATCAGATTTTTTTTTGCTAATTCAGATTTTTGTTTTTCTCTCATTTTTTTTTGCTAATTCAGATTTTTTTTTTTTTTTTTTTTTTTTTGCTAATTCAGATTTTTTTTTTTTTGCTTATTCAGATTTTATTTTTTTGCTAATTCAGATTTTTTTTTTTATAATTTTTTTTTGTTAATTCAGATTTTTTTTTTTTGCTAATTCAAATTTTTTTTTTTTTTTTTTTGCTAATTCAGATTTTTTTTTTTTGTTAATTCAGATTTTTTTTTTGCTAATTCAGATTTTTTTTTTGCTAATTCAGATGTTTTTTGCTAATTCAGATTTTTTGTTTTTTGCTAATTCAGATTTTTTTTTTTTGGTAATTCAGATTTTTTTTCCAAATTTTTTTTTGCTAATTCAGATTTTTTTTTGCTAATTCAGATTTTTTTTTTTTTTTTTTTTTTTTGCTATTTTTTTTTTTTTTGCTAAGTTTTTTTTTTGCTATTTTTTTTTTTTTTGCTAAATCAGAGTTTTTTTTTTTTTTAGCTATTCAGATTTTTTTTTTCCTAATTCGGATTTTTTTTTTTTGCTAATTCAGATTTTTTTTTTTGCTAATTCAGATTTTTTTTTTTTGCTAGTTCAGATTTTTTTTTTCGAATTTTTTTTGCTAATTTTTTTTTTTTTTGCTAATTCAGATTTTTTTTTTTTTTTTGCTTATTCAGATTTTATTTTTTTTGCTAATTCAGATTTTTTTTTATAATTTTTTTTTGCTAATTCAGTTTTTTTTTTCTAATTCAAATTTTTTCTTTTTTTTCTTTTTTTTGCTAATTCAGATTTTTTTTTGCTAATTCAGATTTTTTTTTTTTTGCTAATTCAGATTTTGTTTTTTTTTGTTTTTTTTTTTTTTTTTGTTTTTTTTTTTTTTTTGCTAATTCAGATTTTTTTTTTTGGTAATTCAGATTTTTTTTTCTAAATTTTTTTTTTTGCTAAGTCAGATTTTTATTTGCTAATTCAGATTTTTTTTTGCTAATTCAGATTTTTGTTTTTTTCTATTTTTTTTGCTAATTCAGATTTTTTTTTTTTGCTAATTTTTTTTTTTTTGCTAATTCAGATTTCTTTTTTTTTGCTGATTCAGATTTTTTTTTTTTTGCTAATTTAGATTTTTTTTTTTTTTGCTAATTCAGATTTTATTTTTTTTGCTAATTCAGATTTTTTTTTTTTGCTAATTTTTTTTTTTGCTAATTCAGATTTTTTTTGCTAATTCAGATTTTTTTGCTAATTCAGATTTTTTTGCTAATTCAGATTTTTTTTTTGCTAATTCAGATTTTTTTTTGCTAATTTTTACTTTTTTTTTGCTAATTCAGATTTTTTTTTCGAATTTTTTTTGCCAATTTTTATTTTTTTTTTTTTGGTAATTCAGATTTTTTTTTCTAATTTTTTTTTTTGCTAATTCAGATTTTTTTTTTGCTAATTCAGATTTTTTTTTTTGTAATTCAGATTTTTTTTTCTAATTTTTTTTTTTGCTAATTCAGATTTTTTTTTTTTTTTGGTAATTCAGATTTTTTTTTTCTAATTTTTTTTTGCTAATTCAGATTTTTTTTTTTTTGCTAATACAGATTTTTGTTTTTTTCTATTTTTTTTTTGCTAATTCAGATTTTTTTTTTTGCTAATTTTTTTTTTTTTTGCTAATTCAGATTTTTTTCTATTTTTTTTGCTAATTCAGATTTTTTTTTTTATTTTTTTTTTTTTTTTGCTAATTCAAATTTTTTTTTGCTAATTCAGATTTTTTTTTTTTTTGCTAATTCAGATTTTTTTTGTTTTTGTTTTTTTTTTTTTTTTGCTAATTCAGATTTCTTTTTTTTTTGCTAATTCAGATTTTTTTTTTTTGCTAATTTAGATATTTTTTTTTTGCTAATTCAGATTTTATTTTTTTTGCTAATTCAGATTTTTTTTTTTGCTAATTTTTTTTTTTTGCAAATTCAGATTTTTTTTGCTAATTCAGATTTTTTTGCTAATTCAGATTTTTTTTTTGCTAACTCAGATTTTTTTTTTGGTAATTCAGATTTTTTTTTCTAATTTTTTTTTTTTTGTAATTCCGATTTTATTTTTTTTTGCAAATTCAGATTTTTTTTTTCTAATTTTTTTTTCTAATTTTTTTTTTGCTAATTCAGATTTTTTTTTGCTAATTTTTAGTTTTTTTTTTTGCTAATTCAGATTTTTTTTTTTTGCTAATTTTTAGTTTTTTTTTTGCTAATTCAGATTTTATTTTTTTTGCTAATTCAGATTTTTTTTTTGCTAATTTTTTTTTTTGCTAATTTAGATTTTTTTTTGCTAATTCAGATTTTTTTGCTAATTCAGATTTTTTTTTTGCTAACTCAGATTTTTTTTTTGGTAATTAAGATTTTTTTTTCTATTTTTAGTTTTTTTTTTTTATAATTCCGATTTTATTTTTTTTGCAAATTCAGATTTTTTTTTTGTTTTTTTTTTTGCTAATTCAGATTTTTTATTTTTTTTTTTTTTTGGTAATTCAGATTTTTTTCTAATTTTTTTTTTTTGCTAACTCAGATTTTTATTTTCTAATTTTTTTTTTGCTAATTCAGATTTTTTTTTGTTTTTTTTTTTGCTAATTCAGATTTTTTTTGCTAATTCAGATTTTTTTGCTAATTCAGATTTTTTTTTGCTAACTCAGATTTTTTTTTTGGTAATTAAGATTTTTTTTTCTATTTTTAGTTTTTTTTTTTTATAATTCCGATTTTATTTTTTTTGCAAATTCAGATTTTTTTTTTGTTTTTTTTTTGCTAATTCAGATTTTTTATTTTTTTTTTTTTTTGTAATTCAGATTTTTTTTCTAATTTTTTTTTTTTGCTAACTCAGATTTTTATTTTCTAATTTTTTTTTTACTAATTCAGATTTTTTTTTTGCTAATTCAGATTTTTGTTTTTTTCTAATTTTTTTTTTGCTAATTAGGATTTTTTTTTGCTAATTCAGATTTTTTTTTTTTTTTTTGCTAATTCAGATTTTTTTTTTTTGCTAATTCAGATTTTTTTTCGATTTTTTTTTGCTAATTTTTTTTTTTTTTTTTTTTTGCTAATTCAAATTTTTTTTTTTTTTTTTTTTGCAAATTCAGATTTTTTTTGCTAATTCAGATTTTTTTGCTAATTCAGATTTTTTTTTTGCTAACTCAGATTTTTTTTTTGGTAATTCAGATTTTTTTTTCTAATTTTTTTTTTTTGTAATTCCGATTTTATTTTTTTTTGCAAATTCAGATTTTTTTTTTCTAATTTTTTTTTCTAATTTTTTTTTTGCTAATTCAGATTTTTTTTTGCTAATTTTTAGTTTTTTTTTTGCTAATTCAGATTTTTTTTTTTTTTTGCTAATTTTTAGTTTTTTTTTTTTGCTAATTCAGATTTTTTTTTTGCTAATTTTTTTTTTTGCTAATTCAGATTTTTTTTTGCTAATTCAGATTTTTTTGCTAATTCAGATTTTTTTTTTGCTAACTCAGATTTTTTTTTTGGTAATTAAGATTTTTTTTTCTATTTTTAGTTTTTTTTTTTTATAATTCCGATTTTATTTTTTTTGCAAATTCAGATTTTTTTTTTGTTTTTTTTTTTTTGCTAATTCAGATTTTTTATTTTTTTTTTTTTTGGTAATTCAGATTTTTTTCTAATTTTTTTTTTTTGCTAACTCAGATTTTTATTTTCTAATTTTTTTTTGCTAATTCAGATTTTTTTTTTTTTTGCTAGTTCAGATTTTTGTTTTTTTCTAATTTTTTTTTTGCTAATTCAGATTTTTTTTTGTTTTTTTTTTTGCTAATTCAGATTTTTTTTGCTAATTCAGATTTTTTTGCTAATTCAGATTTTTTTTTGCTAACTCAGATTTTTTTTTTGGTAATTAAGATTTTTTTTTCTATTTTTAGTTTTTTTTTTTTATAATTCCGATTTTATTTTTTTTGCAAATTCAGATTTTTTTTTGTTTTTTTTTTGCTAATTCAGATTTTTTTTTTTTTTTTTTTTTTGGTAATTCAGATTTTTTTTCTAATTTTTTTTTTTGCTAACTCAGATTTTTATTTTCTAATTTTTTTTTTACTAATTCAGATTTTTTTTTTGCTAATTCAGATTTTTGTTTTTTTCTAATTTTTTTTTGCTAATTCAGATTTTTTTTTTGTTTTTTTTTTGCTAATTCAGATTTTTTTTTTTTTGTTGCTAATTCAGATTTTTTTTTTTTGCTAATTCAGATTTTTTTTCGAATTTTTTTTGCTAATTTTTTTTTTTTTTTTTTTTTTGCTAATTCAAATTTTTTTTTTTTTTTTTTTTGCTAATTCAGATTTTTTTTTTTTTTTGCTATTTCAGATTTTTTTTTTTTTGCTAATTGAGATTTTTTTTTGTTTTTTTTTTTTTTTTTTTTGGTAATTCAGATTTTTTTTTTTTTTTTTGGTAATTCAGATTTTTTTTTCTAATTTTTTTTTTGCTAACTCAGATTTTTTTTTCTAATTTTTTTTGCTAATTCAGATTTTTGTTTTTTTCTATTTTTTTTTGCTAAGTCAGATTTTTTTTTTGCTAATTTTTTTTTTTGCTAATTCAGACTGTTTTTTTTTTTTTTTGCTAATTTTTGGTTTTTTTTTTTGCTAATTCAGATTTTTTTTTCTAAGTTTTTTTTTTGCTAATTTTTTTTTTTGCTGTTTTTTTTCTATTTTTTTGCTAAATCAGAGTTTTTTTTTCAGCTATTCAGATTTTTTTTTTCTAATTTTTTTTTTTGTTAATTCATATTTTTTTTTTTATTTTTTTTTTTTGCTAGTTCAGATTTTTTTTTTGCTAATTCAGATTTTTTTTTTTTTAATTCAGATTTTTTTTTTGCTAATTCAGATTTTTTTGCTAATTCAGATTTTTTTTTTGCTAACTCAGATTTTTTTTTTGGTAATTCAGATTTTTTTTTCTATTTTTAGTTTTTTTTTTGTAATTCCGATTTTATTTTTTTTGCAAATTCAGATTTTTTTTTGTATTTTTTTTTTTGTTTTTTTTTTGCTAATTCAGATTTATTTTTTTTTTTTTTTGGTAAATCAGATTTTTCTTTCTAATTTTTTTTTTGCTAACTCAGATTTTTATTTTCTAATTTTTTTTTTGCTAATTCAGATTTTTGTTTTTTCTAATTTTTTTTTGCTAATTCAGATTTTTTTTTGTTTTTTTTTTTTTTTTTGCTAATTCAGATTTTTTTTTTTTTGCTAATTCATTTTTTTTTTTTTTGCTAATTCAGATTTTATTTTTTTTGCTAATTCAGATTTTTTTTTTGCTAATTTTTTTTTTTTGCTAATTCAGATTTTTTTTGCTAATTCAGATTTTTTTGCTAATTCAGATTTTTTTTTTGCTAACTCAGATTTTTTTTTTTTTGGTAATTCAAATTTTTTTTTCTATTTTTAGTTTTTTTTTTGTAATTCCGATTTTATTCTTTTTGCAAATTCAGATTTTTTTTTGTATTTTTTTTTTGTTTTTTTTTTTTTTTTGGTAATTCAGATTTTTTTTTCTAATTTTTTTTTTTTGGTAACTCAGATTTTTATTTTCTAATTTTTTTTTTGCTAAATCAGATTTTTTTTTGCTAATTCAGATTTTTGTTTTTCTCTCATTTTTTTTTGCTAATTCAGATTTTTTTTTTTTTTTTTTTTTTTTGCTAATTCAGATTTTTTTTTTTTGCTAATTCAGATTTTTTTCGAATTTTTTTTGCTAATTTTTTTTTTTTTTTTTTTTTTTTGCTAATTCAGATTTTTTTTGCTTATTCAGATTTTTTTTTTTTTTGCTAATTCAGATTTTTTTTTTTTTTGCTAATTCAGATTTTATTTTTTTTGCTAATTCAGATTTTTTTTTTGCTAATTTTTTTTTTTTGCTAATTCAGATTTTTTTGCTAATTCAGATTTTTTTGCTAATTCAGATTTTTTTTTTGCTAACTCAGATTTTTTTTTTGGTAATTCAGATTTTTTTTTCTATTTTTAGTTTTTTTTTCTATTTTTAGTTTTTTTTTTGTAATTCCGATTTTATTTTTTTTGCAAATTCAGATTTTTTTTTTGCTAATTCAGTTTTTTTTTTTTTTTTTTTTTTTTTTTTTTGCTAATTCAGATTTATTTTTTTTTGCTAATACATTTTTTTTTTTTTTTTTGCTAATTCAGATTTTATTTTTTTTGCTAATTCAGATTTTTTTTTTTGCTAATTTTTTTTTTTTATTTTTTTTGCTAATTCAGATTTTTTTGCTAATTCAGATTTTTTTTTTGCTAACTCAGATTTTTTTTTTGGTAATTCAGATTTTTTTTTCTATTTTTAGTTTTTTTTTTGTAATTCCTATTTTATTTTTTTTGCAAATTCAGATTTTTTTTTGTAATTTTTTTTTGTTTTTTTTTTGCTAATTCAGATTTTTTTGCTAATTCAGATTTTTTTTTTTTTTTTTTTTGGTAATTCAGATTTTTTTTTCTAATTTTTTTTTTGCTAACTCAGATTTTTATTTTCTAATTTTTTTTTTTGCTAATTCAGATTTTTTTTTGCTAATTCAGATTTTTGTTTTTTTCTCATTTTTTTTTGCTAATTCAGATTTTTTTTTTTTTTTTTTTTGCTAATTCAGATTTTTTTTTTTTTGCTAATTCAGATTTTTTTTTTCGAATTGTTTTTGCTAATTTTTTTTTTTTTTTTTTTTTGCTAATTCATATTTTTTTTGCTTATTCAGATTTTTTTTTATTTTGCTAATGCAGATTTTTTTTTTAATTTTTCCTTTGCTAATTCATATTTTTTTTTTATTTGCTAATTCAATTTTTTTTTTTTTTTTTTGCTAATTCAGATTTTTTTTTGCTAATTCAGATTTTTTTTTTTTTTGCTAAGTCAGATTTTTTTTTGCTAATTTTTTTTTTTTTTGCTAAATCATATTTTTTATTTTTTTTGCTAATTCAGTTTTTTTTTCCTAATTCAGATTTTTTGCTAATTCAGATTTTTTGTTTTTGCTAATTCAGATTTTTTTGTGCTAATTTTTACTTTTTTTTGTTAATTCAGATGTTTTTTTTTGCTAATTCAGATTTTGTTTTCGAATTTTTTTTGCTAATTTTTATTTTTTTTCGAATTTTTTTTGCTAATTTTTATTTATTTTTTTTTTTTTTTGGTAATTCAGATTTTATTTTTTTTCTAATTCAGATTTTTTTTTTTGCTAATTCAGATTTTTTTTTGCTAATTCAGATTTTTTTTTTGCTAATTCAGATTTTTTTTTGTGGTAATTCAGATTTTTTTTCTAATTTTTATTTTTTTGCTAATTCAGATTTTTTTTTTTTTTGTAATTCAGATTTTTTTTTCTAATTTTTTTTTGCTAATTCAGATTTTTTTTTGGTAATTCAGATTTTTGTTTTTTTCTAATTTTTTTTGCTAATTCAGATTTTTTTTTTTGCTAATTTTTTTTTTTGCTAATTCAGATTTTTTTTTTTTTTTTTGCTAATTTTTAGTTTTTTTTTTTGCTAATTCAGATTTTTTTTCTAATTATTTTTTCTTTTTTGCTAAATCAGAGTTTTTTTTTTCTAATTTTTTTTTTTTTTTGCTAATTCAGATTTTTTTTTTTTTTTGCTAATTCAGATATTATTTTTTTTGCTAATTCAGATTTTTTTTTTTCTAATTTTTTTTTTTTTTTTTTTTTGCTAATTCAGATTTTTTTTTTTTGCTCATTCAGATTTTTTTTTGCTAATTCAGATTTTTTTTTTTACTAACTCAGATTTTTTTTTTTTTGTAATTCAGATTTTTTTTCTTTTTTTTTTTTTTTGTAATTCAGATTTTATTTTTTTTGCTAATTCAGATTTTTTTTTTCTAATTTATTTTTTTTTTTTTTTGCTAATTCAGATTTTTTTTTTTTTTGCTAGTTCAGATTTTTTTTTTTGCTAATTCAGATTTTTTTTTTTTAATTCAGATTTTTTTTTGCTAATTCAGATTTTTTTGCTAATTCAGATATTTTTTTTTGCTAACTCAGATTTTTTTTTTTTGGTAATTCAGATTTTTTTTTCTAATTTTTTTTTTTTTGTAATTCAGATTTTTTTTTTTTGCTAATTCAGATTTTTTTTTTTGCTAATTCAGACTTTTTTTTTTTTTGCTAATTCAGATTTTATTTTTTTTTGCTAATTCAGATTTTTTTTTCTAATTTTTTTTTTGCTAATTCAGATTTTTTTTTTTTTGCTAATTCAAATTTTTTTGCTAATTCAGATTTTTTTTTTTTTTTTGCTAATTCAGATTTTTTTTGGTAATTCAGATTTTTTTTTTCTAATTTTTTTTTTTTTTGCTAATTCAGATTTTTTTTTTGCTAATTTTTATTTATTTTTTTTTGCTAATTCCGATTTTTTTTTTTTTGCTAATTTTTAGTTTTTTTTTGCTAATTCAGATTTTTTGCTAATTTAGATTTTTTTTTCTAATTTTTTTTTTGCTTATTTTTTTTTTTTTTGCCAAATTTTTTTTTTGCTATTTTTTTTTGCTAAATCAGATTTTTTTTTTTGGTAATTCAGATTTTTTTTCCTAATTTTTTTTTTTGATAATTCAGATTTTTTTTTCTAATTTTTTTTTTTTTAATTTTTTTTGCTAATTCAGATTTTTTTTTTGCTTATTCAGATTTTATTTTTTTTGCTATTTCAGATTTTTTTTTTCTAATTTTTTTTTTTGCTAATTCAAATTTTTTTTTTGCTAATTCAGATTTTTTTTTTGCTGATTCAGATTTTTTTTTTGCTAATTCAGATTTTTTTTTTTTTTTTTGGTAATTCAGATTTTTTTTTCTAATATTTTTTTTTTTCTAATTCAGATTTTTTTATTTTTTGGTAATTCAGATTTTTTTTTTGCTAATTCAGATTTTTTTTTCTAATATTTTTTTTTTTTTTTTTGCTAATTCAGATTTTTTTTTTTTTTTTTTTTGCTAATTCAGATTTTATTTTTTTTGCTAATTCAGATTTTATTTTTTTTTGCTAATTCAGATTTTTTTTTTCTAATTCAGATTTTTTTTTGCTAACTCATATTTTTTTTTTTTGGTAATTCAGATTTTTTTTTGCTAATTCAGATTTTTTTTTTGCCTAATTCAGATTTTTTTTTTTTTTGGTAATTCAGATTTTTTTTTTAATTTTTTTTTTTGCTAATTCAGATTTTTTTATTTTGGTAATTCAGATTTTTTTTTTTTTGCTAATTCAGATTTTTTTTTTTTTTTTTTGGTAATTCAGATTTTTTTTTTTTTTGCTAATTCAGATTTTATTTTTTTTGCTAATTCAGATTTTTTTTTTCTAATTCAGATTTTTTTTTTTTTTTTTTTTTGCTAACTCAGATTTTTTTTTTGGTAATTCAGATTTTTTTTTTTTTTTTTTTTTTGCTAACTCAGATTTTTTTTTTTGTAATTCAGATTTTTTTTTGCTAATTCAGATTTTTTTTTCTAATTTTTTTTTTATTTTTTTTTGCTAATTCAGATTTTTTTTTTTTTTTGCTTTTTCAGATTTTATTTTTTTTGCTAATTCAGATTTTTTTTTCTGATTATTTTTTTGCTAACTCAGATTTTTTTTTTTTGGTAATTCAGATTTTTTTTTGCTAATTCAGATTTTTTTTTTGCTAATTCAGATTTTTTTTTTTTTGGTAATTCAGATTTTTTTTTTAATTTTTTTTTTTTGCTAATTCAGATTTTTTTATTTTTTGGTAATTCAGATTTTTTTTTTTGCTAATTTAGATTTTTTTTTTTTTTTGGTAATTCAGATTTTTTTTTTTTTTTGCTAATTCAGATTTTATTTTTTTTGCTAATTCAGATTTTTTTTTTCTAATTCAGATTTTTTTTGCTAATTCAGATTTTTTTTGGTAATTCAGAATTTTTTTTCTATTTTTTTTTTTTTTTTGCTAATTCAGATTTTTTTTTTTTGCTAATTTTTATTTTTTTTTTGCTAATTCAGATTTTTTTTTGCTAATTTTTAGTTTTTTTTTGCTAATTCAGATTATTTTGCTAATTTAGATTTTTTTTTTTGCTAATTCAGATTTTTTTTTGCTAATTCAGATTTTTTTTTGCTAACTCAGATTTTTTTTTTGTAAATCAGATTTTTTTTTCTAATTTTTTTTTTTTTTTTTTTTTTGGTAATTCAGATTTTATTTTTTTTGCTAATTCAGATTTTTTTTTCTAATTTTTTTTTTGCTAATTCAGATTTTTTTTTTTTTTGGCTAATTCAGATTTTATTTTTTTTGCTAATTCAGATTTTTTTTTTCTAATTTTTTTTTTGCTAATTCAGATTTTTTTTTTGCTAATTCAATTTTTTTTGCTAATTCAGATTTTTTTTTTTGCTAATTTTTAGTTTTTTTTTTGCTAATTCAGATTTTTTTGCTAATTTAAATTTTTTTTTTTTGCTAATTCAGATTTTTTTTTTGCTAATTCCGATATTTTTTTTTTTTTGCTAACTCAGATTTTTTTTTTTTGGTAATTTTTATTTTCTAATTTTTTTTTTTGTAATTCAGATTTTATTTTTTTTTGCTAATACAGATTTTTTTTCTTCTAATTTTTTTTTTGCTAATTCAGATTTTTTTTTTTTTTGCTAATTCAGAATTTATTTTTTTTGCTAATTCAGATTTTTTTTTTCTAATTTTTTTTTTTTCTAATTCGGATTTTTTTTTGGTAATTCAGATTTTTTTTTCTAATTTTTTGCTAATTTTTATTTTTGCTAATTCAGATTTTTTTTTCGTTAATTTTTAGTTTTTTTTTTGCTAATTCAGATTTTTTTGCTGATTTAGATTTTTTTTTCTAATTTTTTTTTTGCTAATTTTTTTTTTTTTGCTAAATTTTTTTTTTTTTGCTAAATCATATTTTTTTGGTAAACCAGATTTTTTTCTTATGTTTTTTATTTGCTAATTCAGATTTTTTTTTTTTTTTTTTTTTTTTTTTTTGCTAATTCAGATTTTTTTTTTTTGCTTATTCAGATTTTATTTTTTTGCTAATTCAGATTTTTTTTTTTTATAATTTTTTTTTGTTAATTCAGATTTTTTTTTTTGCTAATTCAAATTTTTTTTTTTTTGCTAATTCAGATTTTTTTTTTGTTAATTCAGATTTTTTTTTGCTAATTCAGATTTTTTTTTTGCTAATTCAGATTTTTTTTGCTAACTCAGATTTTTTTTTTTTTGCTAATTCAGATTTTTTTTTTTGGTAATTCAGATTTTTTTTCCAAATTTTTTTTTGCTAATTCAGATTTTTTTTTGCTAATTCAGATTTTTTTTTTTTTTTTTTTGCTATTTTTTTTTTGCTAAGTTTTTTTTTTTGCTATTTTTTTTTTTTGCTAAATCAGAGTTTTTTTTTTTTAGCTATTCAGATTTTTTTTTGCTAATTCGGATTTTTTTGCTAATTCAGATTTTTTTTTTTTGCTAATTCAGATTTTTTTTTTATAATTTTTTTTTGCTAATTCAGTTTTTTTTTTTCTAATTCAAATTTTTTCTTTTTTTTTTTTTTGCTAATTCAGATTTTTTTTTTTGCTAATTCAGATTTTTTTTTTGCTAATTCAGATTTTTTTTTTTTTGCTAATTCAGATTTTGTTTTTTTTTGTTTTTTTTTTTTTTTTGCTAATTCAGATTTTTTTTTTTGGTAATTCAGATTTTTTTTTTCTAAATTTTTTTTTTTGCTAAGTCAGATTTTTTTTTGCTAATTCAGATTTTTTTTTGCTAATTCAGATTTTTGTTTTTTTCTATTTTTTTTGCTAATTCAGATTTTTTTTTTTTGCTAATGTTTTTTTTTTTGCTAATTCAGATTTTTTTTTAATTTTTTTTTTTTTGCTAATTCAAATTTTTTTTTGCTAATTCAGAGTTTTTTTGTTTTTTTTTTGCTAATTCAGATTTTTTTTTGTTTTTTTTTTGTTTTTTTTTTTGTTTTTTTTTTTTTTTTTTTTTTGCTAATTCAGATTTCTTTTTTTTTGCTGATTCAGATTTTTTTTTTTTTTTGCTAATTTAAATTTTTTTTTTTTTGCTAATTCAGATTTTATTTTTTTTGCTAATTCAGATTTTTTTTTTTTGCTAATTTTTTTTTTTGCTAATTCAGATTTTTTTTGCTAATTCAGATTTTTTTGCTAATTCAGACTTTTTTGCTAATTCAGATTTTTTTTTTGCTAATTCAGATTTTTTTTTGCTAATTTTTACTTTTTTTTTGCTAATTCAGATTTTTTTTTCGAATTTTTTTTGCCAATTTTTTTTTGGTAATTCAGATTTTATTTTTTTTGCTAATTCAGATTTTTTTTTCTAATTTTTTTTTTTTGCTAATTCAGATTTTTTTTTTGCTAATTCAGATTTTTTTTTTGTAATTCAGATTTTTTTTTCTAATTTTTTTTTTTGCTAATTCAGATTTTTTTTTTTTTTTTGGTAACTCAGATTTTTTTTTCTAATTTTTTTTGCTAATTCAGATTTTTTTTTTTTTTGCTAATACAGATTTTTGTTTTTTTCTATTTTTTTTTTGCTAATTCAGATTTTTTTTTTTTTGCTAATTTTTTTTTTTTTTGCTAATTCAGATTTTTTTCTATTTTTTTTGCTAATTCAGATTTTTTTTTTTATTTTTTTTTTTTTTGCTAATTCAGATTTTTTTTTTGCTAATTCAGATTTTTTTTTTTTTTTTTGCTAATTCAGATTTTTTTTGTTTTTTTTTTTTTTTTTTTTTGCTAATTCAGATTTCTTTTTTTTTTTGCTAATTCAGATTTCTTTTTTTTTTGCTAATTTAGATTTTTTTTTTTTTGCTAATTCAGATTTTATTTTTTTTGCTAATTCAGATTTTTTTTTTTGCTAATTTTTTTTTTTTTGCTAATTCAGATTTTTTTTGCTAATTCAGATTTTTTTGCTAATTCAGATTTTTTTTTTGCTAACTCAGATTTTTTTTTTGGTAATTCAGATTTTTTTTTCTAATTTTTTTTTTTTTTTGTAATTCCGATTTTATTTTTTTTTGCAAATTCAGATTTTTTTTTTCTAATTTTTTTTTCTAATTTTTTTTTTGCTAATTCAGATTTTTTTTTGCTAATTTTTAGTTTTTTTTTTGCTAATTCAGATTTTTTCATTTTTTTTGCTAATTTTTAGTTTTTTTTTTGCTAAGTTTTTTTTTTTGCTAAATCAGGGTTTTTTTTTTATCTATTCAGATTTTTTTTTTCTAATTTTTTTTTTTTTGCTAATTCAGATTTTTTTTTTAATTTTTTTTTTTTTTGCTAATTCAGATTTTTTTTTTTGCTAATTCAAATTTTTTTTTTTTTTGCTAATTCAGATTTTTTTTTTTGTTAATTCAGATTTTTTTTTTGCTAATTCAGATTTTTTTTTTGCTAATTCAGATTTTTTTTGCTAACTCCGATTTTTTTTTTTTTGCTAATTCAGATTTTTTTTTTTTGGTAATTCAGATTTTTTTTTCCAAATTTTTTTTTGCTAATTCAGATTTTTTTTTGCTAATTCAGATTTTTTTTTTTTTTTTTTTGCTATTTTTTTTTGCTAAGTTTTTTTTTTTGCTATTTTTTTTTTTTGCTAAATCAGAGTTTTTTTTTTTTAGCTATTCAGATTTTTTTTTGCTAATTCGGATTTTTTTTTTTTTTGCTAATTCAGATTTTTTTTTTTTGCTAATTCAGATTTTTTTTTTATAATTTTTTTTTGCTAATTCAGTTTTTTTTTTTCTAATTCAAATTTTTTCTTTTTTTTTTTTTTGCTAATTCAGATTTTTTTTTTTGCTAATTCAGATTTTTTTTTTGCTAATTCAGATTTTTTTTTTTTTTGCTAATTCAGATTTTGTTTTTTTTTGTTTTTTTTTTTTTTTTGCTAATTCAGATTTTTTTTTTTTGTAATTCAGATTTTTTTTTTCTAAATTTTTTTTTTTGCTAAGTCAGATTTTTTTTTGCTAATTCAGATTTTTTTTTGCTAATTCAGATTTTTGTTTTTTTCTATTTTTTTTGCTAATTCAGATTTTTTTTTTTTTGCTAATGTTTTTTTTTTTTGCTAATTCAGATTTTTTTTTAATTTTTTTTTTTTTGCTAATTCAAATTTTTTTTTTGCTAATTCAGAGTTTTTTTGTTTTTTTTTTGCTAATTCAGATTTTTTTTTGTTTTTTTTTTGTTTTTTTTTTGTTTTTTTTGTTTTTTTTTTTTTTTGCTAATTCAGATTTCTTTTTTTTTGCTGATTCAGATTTTTTTTTTTTTTTGCTAATTTAAATTTTTTTTTTTTGCTAATTCAGATTTTATTTTTTTTGCTAATTCAGATTTTTTTTTTTTGCTAATTTTTTTTTTTGCTAATTCAGATTTTTTTTGCTAATTCAGATTTTTTTGCTAATTCAGACTTTTTTGCTAATTCAGATTTTTTTTTTGCTAATTCAGATTTTTTTTTGCTAATTTTTACTTTTTTTTTGCTAATTCAGATTTTTTTTTCGAATTTTTTTTGCCAATTTTTTTTTGGTAATTCAGATTTTATTTTTTTTGCTAATTCAGATTTTTTTTTCTAATTTTTTTTTTTTTGCTAATTCAGATTTTTTTTTTGCTAATTCAGATTTTTTTTTTGTAATTCAGATTTTTTTTTCTAATTTTTTTTTTTGCTAATTCAGATTTTTTTTTTTTTTTTGGTAACTCAGATTTTTTTTTTCTAATTTTTTTTGCTAATTCAGATTTTTTTTTTTTTGCTAATACAGATTTTTGTTTTTTTCTATTTTTTTTTTGCTAATTCAGATTTTTTTTTTTTGCTAATTTTTTTTTTTTTTTGCTAATTCAGATTTTTTTCTATTTTTTTTGCTAATTCAGATTTTTTTTTTTATTTTTTTTTTTTTTTGCTAATTCAGATTTTTTTTTGCTAACTCAGATTTTTTTTTTTTTTTTTGCTAATTCAGATTTTTTTTGTTTTTTTTTTTTTTTTTTTTTGCTAATTCAGATTTTTTTTTTTTTGCTAATTTAGATTTTTTTTTTTTTGCTAATTCAGATTTTATTTTTTTTGCTAATTCAGATTTTTTTTTTTGCTAATTTTTTTTTTTTGCTAATTCAGATTTTTTTTGCTAATTCAGATTTTTTTGCTAATTCAGATTTTTTTTTTGCTAACTCAGATTTTTTTTTTGGTAATTCAGATTTTTTTTTCTAATTTTTTTTTTTTTTTGTAATTCCGATTTTATTTTTTTTTGCAAATTCAGATTTTTTTTTTTCTAATTTTTTTTTCTAATTTTTTTTTTGCTAATTCAGATTTTTTTTTGCTAATTTTTAGTTTTTTTTTTGCTAATTCAGATTTTTTCATTTTTTTTGCTAATTTTTAGTTTTTTTTTTGCTAAGTTTTTTTTTTTGCTAAATCAGGGTTTTTTTTTTATCTATTCAGATTTTTTTTTTCTAATTTTTTTTTTTTTGCTAATTCAGATTTTTTTTTTAATTTTTTTTTTTTTGCTAATTCAGATTTTTTTTTGCTAATTCAGATTTTTTTGTTTTTTTTTTTTTTTTTTTTTGCTGATTCAGATTTCTTTTTTTTTGCTAATTCAGATTTTTTTTTTTTTTTTTGCTAATTTATATTTTTTTTTTGCTAATTCAGATTTTATTTTTTTTGCTAATTCAGATTTTTTTTTTTGCTAATTTTTTTTTTTGCTAATTCAGATTTTTTTTGCTAATTCAGATTTTTTTGCTAATTCAGATTTTTTTTTTGCTAACTCAGATTTTTTTTTTGGTAATTAAGATTTTTTTTTCTATTTTTAGTTTTTTTTTTTATAATTCCGATTTTATTTTTTTTGCAAATTCAGATTTTTTTTTTGTTTTTTTTTTGCTAATTCAGATTTTTTATTTTTTTTTTTTTGGTAATTCAGATTTTTTTTCTAATTTTTTTTTTTTGCTAACTCAGATTTTTATTTTCTAATTTTTTTTTTGCTAATTCAGATTTTTTTTTTTGCTAATTCAGATTTTTGTTTTTTTCTAATTTTTTTTTTGCTAATTCAGATTTTTTTTGTTTTTTTTTTTGCTAATTCAGATTTTTTTTGCTAATTCAGATTTTTTTGCTAATTCAGATTTTTTTTTTGCTAACTCAGATTTTTTTTTTTGGTAATTAAGATTTTTTTTTCTATTTTAAGTTTTTTTTTTTTATAATTCCGATTTTATTTTTTTTGCAAATTCAGATTTTTTTTTTGTTTTTTTTTTTGCTAATTCAGATTTTTTATTTTTTTTTTTTTGGTAATTCAGATTTTTTTTCTAATTTTTTTTTTTTGCTAACTCAGATTTTTATTTTCTAATTTTTTTTTTGCTAATTCAGATTTTTTTTTTGCTAATTCAGATTTTTGTTTTTTTCTAATTTTTTTTTTGCTAATTCAGATTTTTTTTTGTTTTTTTTTTGCTAATTCAGATTTTTTTTTTTTTTTTGCTAATTCAGATTTTTTTTTTTTGCTAATTCAGATTTTTTTTCGAATTTTTTTTGCTAATTTTTTTTTTTTTTTTTTTTTTTTTGCTAATTCAATTTTTTTTTTTTTTTTTTTTGCTAATTCAGATTTTTTTTTTTTTTTTGCTATTTCAGATTTTTTTTTTTTTTGCTAATTGAGATTTTTTTTTGTTTTTTTGTTTTTTTTTTTTTTGCTAATTCAGATTTTCTTTTTTTTTTTTGGTAATTCAGATTTTTTTTTCTAATTTTTTTTTGCTAACTCAGATTTTTTTTTGCTAATTCAGATTTTTTTTTTTAATTCAGATTTTTGTTTTTTTCTATTTTTTTTTTTGCTAAGTCAGATTTTTTTTTGCTAATTCAGACTATTTTTTTTTTTTGCTAATTTTTAGTTTTTTTTTTGCTAATTCAGATTTTTTTTTCTAATTTTTTTTTTGTTAATTCATATTTTTTTTTTTATTTTTTTTTTTTTGCTAGTTCAGATTTTTTTTTTGCTAATTCAGATTTTTTTTTTTTAATTCAGATTTTTTTTTTGCTAATTCAGATTTTTTTGCTAATTCAGATTTTTTTTTTGCTAACTCAGATTTTTTTTTGGTAATTCACATTTTTTTTCTATTTTTAGTTTTTTTTTTGTAATTCCGATTTTATTTTTTTTGCAAATTCAGATTTTTTTTTGTATTTTTTTTTTGTTTTTTTTTGCTAATTCAGATTTATTTTTTTTTTTTTTTGGTAATTCAGATTTTTTTTTCTAATTTTTTTTTTGCTAACTCAGATTTTTATTTTCTAATTTTTTTTTTGCTAATTCAGATTTTTGTTTTTTCTAATTTTTTTTTGCTAATTCAGATTTTTTTTTGTTTTTTTTTTTTTTTGCTAATTCAGATTTTTTTTTTTTTGCTAATTCATTTTTTTTTTTTTTTGCTAATTCAGATTTTATTTTTTTGCTAATTCAGATTTTTTTTTTTGCTAATTTTTTTTTTTTGCTAATTCAGATTTTTTTTGCTAATTCAGATTTTTTTGCTAATTCAGATTTTTTTTTTGCTAACTCAGATTTTTTTTTTTGGTAATTCAGATTTTTTTTTTGTAATTCCGATTTTATTTTTTTTGCAAATTCAGATTTTTTTTTGTATTTTTTTTTTTGTTTTTCTTTTTTTTTTTGGTAATTCAGATTTTTTTTTCTAATTTTTTTTTTTTGGTAACTCAGATTTTTATTTTCTAATTTTTTTTTTTGCTAATTCAGATTTCTTTTTGCTAATTCAGATTTTTTTTTTTTTTTTTTGCTAATTCAGATTTTTTTTTTTTGCTAATTCAGATTTTTTTCGAATTTTTTTTGCTAATTTTTTTTTTTTTTTTTTTTTTTTGCTAATTCAGATTTTTTTTGCTTATTCAGATTTTTTTTTTTTTGCTAATTCAGATTTTTTTTTTTTTGCTAATTCAGATTTTATTTTTTTTGCTAATTCAGATTTTTTTTTTTGCTAATTTTTTTTTTTTTGCTAATTCAGATTTTTTTTGCTAATTCAGATTTTTTTGCTAATTCAGATTTTTTTTTTGCTAACTCAGATTTTTTTTTTGGTAATTCAGATTTTTTTTTCTATTTTTAGTTTTTTTTTGTAATTCCGATTTTATTTTTTTTGCAAATTCAGATTTTTTTTTGTTTTTTTTTTGCTAATTCAGTTTTTTTTTTTTTTTTGGTAATTCAGATTTTTTTTTCTAATTTTTTTTTTTGCTAACTCAGATTTTTATTTTCTAATTTTTTTTTTGCTAATTCAGATTTTTGTTTTTTTCTAATTTTTTTTTGCTAATTCAGATTTTTTTTTGTTTTTTTTTTTTTTTTGCTAATTAAGATTTTTTTTTTTTTTTGCTAATTCAGATTTTTTTTTTTTTGCTAATTCAGATTTTATTTTTTTTGCTAATTCAGATTTTTTTTTTGCTAATTTTTTTTTTTTTTTGCTAATTCAGATTTTTTTTGCTAATTCAGATTTTTTTGCTAATTCAGATTTTTTTTTGCTAACTCAGATTTTTTTTTTGGTAATTAAGATTTTTTTTTCTATTTTAAGTTTTTTTTTTTTATAATTCCGATTTTATTTTTTTTGCAAATTCAGATTTTTTTTTTGTTTTTTTTTTTGCTAATTCAGATTTTTTATTTTTTTTTTTTTGGTAATTCAGATTTTTTTTCTAATTTTTTTTTTTTGCTAACTCAGATTTTTATTTTCTAATTTTTTTTTTGCTAATTCAGATTTTTTTTTTGCTAATTCAGATTTTTGTTTTTTTCTAATTTTTTTTTTGCTAATTCAGATTTTTTTTTGTTTTTTTTTTGCTAATTCAGATTTTTTTTTTTTTTTTTTTGCTAATTCAGATTTTTTTTGCTAATTCAGATTTTTTTGCTAATTCAGATTTTTTTTTTGCTAACTCAGATTTTTTTTTTTGGTAATTAAGATTTTTTTTTCTATTTTAAGTTTTTTTTTTTTATAATTCCGATTTTATTTTTTTTGCAAATTCAGATTTTTTTTTTGTTTTTTTTTTTGCTAATTCAGATTTTTTATTTTTTTTTTTTTGGTAATTCAGATTTTTTTTCTAATTTTTTTTTTTTGCTAACTCAGATTTTTATTTTCTAATTTTTTTTTTGCTAATTCAGATTTTTTTTTTGCTAATTCAGATTTTTGTTTTTTTCTAATTTTTTTTTTGCTAATTCAGATTTTTTTTTGTTTTTTTTTTGCTAATTCAGATTTTTTTTTTTTTTTTTGCTAATTCAGATTTTTTTTTTTTGCTAATTCAGATTTTTTTTCGAATTTTTTTTGCTAATTTTTTTTTTTTTTTTTTTTTTTGCTAATTCAAATTTTTTTTTTTTTTTTTTTTGCTAATTCAGATTTTTTTTTTTTTTTTTGCTATTTCAGATTTTTTTTTTTTTTGCTAATTGAGATTTTTTTTTGTTTTTTTGTTTTTTTTTTTTTGCTAATTCAGATTTTCTTTTTTTTTTTTGGTAATTCAGATTTTTTTTTCTAATTTTTTTTTTGCTAACTCAGATTTTTTTTTGCTAATTCAGATTTTTTTTGCTAATTCAGATTTTTGTTTTTTTCTATTTTTTTTTTGCTAAGTCAGATTTTTTTTTGCTAATTCAGACTATTTTTTTTTTTGCTAATTTTTAGTTTTTTTTTTGCTAATTCAGATTTTTTTTTCTAATTTTTTTTTTGTTAATTCATATTTTTTTTTTATTTTTTTTTTTTTGCTAGTTCAGATTTTTTTTTTGCTAATTCAGATTTTTTTTTTTAATTCAGATTTTTTTTTTGCTAATTCAGATTTTTTTGCTAATTCAGATTTTTTTTTTGCTAACTCAGATTTTTTTTTGGTAATTCACATTTTTTTTCTATTTTTAGTTTTTTTTTGTAATTCCGATTTTATTTTTTTTGCAAATTCAGATTTTTTTTTTGTATTTTTTTTTTGTTTTTTTTTGCTAATTCAGATTTATTTTTTTTTTTTTTTTGGTAATTCAGATTTTTTTTTCTAATTTTTTTTTTGCTAACTCAGATTTTTATTTTCTAATTTTTTTTTTGCTAATTCAGATTTTTGTTTTTTCTAATTTTTTTTTGCTAATTCAGATTTTTTTTTTGTTTTTTTTTTTTTTTTTTGCTAATTCAGATTTTTTTTTTTTTGCTAATTCATTTTTTTTTTTTTGCTAATTCAGATTTTATTTTTTTGCTAATTCAGATTTTTTTTTTTTTGCTAATTTTTTTTTTTTGCTAATTCAGATTTTTTTTGCTAATTCAGATTTTTTTGCTAATTCAGATTTTTTTTTTTGCTAACTCAGATTTTTTTTTTTGGTAATTCAGATTTTTTTTTTGTAATTCCGATTTTATTTTTTTTTGCAAATTCAGATTTTTTTTTGTATTTTTTTTTTTGTTTTTCTTTTTTTTTTTGGTAATTCAGATTTTTTTTTCTAATTTTTTTTTTTTTGGTAACTCAGATTTTTATTTTCTAATTTTTTTTTTTGCTAATTCAGATTTCTTTTTGCTAATTCAGATTTTTTTTTTTTTTTTTTTGCTAATTCAGATTTTTTTTTTTGCTAATTCAGATTTTTTTCGAATTTTTTTTGCTAATTTTTTTTTTTTTTTTTTTTTTTGCTA
The DNA here is from genome assembly GCA_963930735.1 of Dioctria linearis. Classification (NCBI taxonomy): domain Eukaryota; kingdom Metazoa; phylum Arthropoda; class Insecta; order Diptera; family Asilidae; genus Dioctria; species Dioctria linearis. Next base: position 141,919 of record CAWVNZ010001915.1, on the reverse strand, counting down.
ATTCAGATTTTTTTTGCTTATTCAGATTTTTTTTTTTTTGCTAATTCAGATTTTTTTTTTTTTGCTAATTCAGATTTTATTTTTTTTGCTAATTCAGATTTTTTTTTTTGCTAATTTTTTTTTTTTTGCTAATTCAGATTTTTTTTGCTAATTCAGATTTTTTTGCTAATTCAGATTTTTTTTTTGCTAACTCAGATTTTTTTTTTGGTAATTCAGATTTTTTTTTCTATTTTTAGTTTTTTTTTGTAATTCCGATTTTATTTTTTTTGCAAATTCAGATTTTTTTTTGTTTTTTTTTTGCTAATTCAGTTTTTTTTTTTTTTTTGGTAATTCAGATTTTTTTTTCTAATTTTTTTTTTTGCTAACTCAGATTTTTATTTTCTAATTTTTTTTTTGCTAATTCAGATTTTTGTTTTTTTTCTAATTTTTTTTGCTAATTCAGATTTTTTTTTGTTGTTTTTTTTTTTTTTTGCTAATTAAGATTTTTTTTTTTTTTGCTAATTCAGATTTTTTTTTTTTTGCTAATTCAGATTTTATTTTTTTTGCTAATTCAGATTTTTTTTTTTGCTAATTTTTTTTTTTTTTTGCTAATTCAGATTTTTTTTGCTAATTCAGATTTTTTTTGCTAATTCAGATTTTTTTTTTGCTAACTCAGATTTTTTTTTTGGTAATTCAGGATTTTTTTTTCTATTTTTAGTTTTTTTTTTTGTAATTCCGATTTTATTTTTTTTGCAAATTCAGATTTTTTTTTTGTATTTTTTTTTTTTGTTTTTTTTTTTGCTAATTCAGACTTTTTTTTTTTTTTTTGGTAATTCAGATTTTTTTTTCTAATTTTTTTTTTGCTAACTCAGAATTTTATTTTCTAATTTTTTTTTTTGCTAATTCAGATTTTTTTTTGCTAATTCAGATTTTTGTTTTTTTTCTCATTTTTTTTGCTAATTCAGATTTTTTTTTTTTTTTTTTTTGCTAATTCAGATTTTTTTTTTTTGCTAATTCAGATTTTTTTTTCGAATTGTTTTTGCTAATTTTTTTTTTTTTTTTTTTGCTAATTCAGATTTTTTTTGCTTATTCAGATTTTTTTTATTTTGCTAATGCAGATTTTTTTTTTAATTTTTCCCTTTGCTAATTCATATTTTTTTTTTTATTTGCTAATTCAATTTTTTTTTTTTTTTTTTTGCTAATTCAGATTTTTTTTTTTTTTTGCTATTTCAGATTTTTTTTTTTTGCTAATTCAGATTTTTTTTTTTTTTTTTTTTTTTTTTTTTGCTAATTCAGATTTTCTTTTTTTTTTGGTAATTCAGATTTTTTTTTCTAATTTTTTTTTTGCTAACTCAGATTTTTTTTTCTAATTTTTTTTTTGCTAATTCAGATTTTTTTTGCTAATTCAGATTTTTGTTTTTTTCTATTTTTTTTGCTAAGTCAGATTTTTTTTTTGCTAATTTTTTTTTTTTTTTTGCTAAATCATATTTTTTTTTTTTTTTGCTAATTTTTAGTTTTTTTTTTTGCTAATTCAGATTTTTTTCTAATTTTTTTTTTGCTAATTTTTTTTTGCTAATTCAGATTTTTTTTTGTTTTTTTTTTTTTTTTTGCTAATTCAGATTTTCTTTTTTTTTTTTGCTAATTCAGATTTTTTTGCTAATTTAAATTTTTTTTTTTTGCTAATTCAGATTTTTTTTTTGCTAATTCCGGATTATTTTTTTTTTTTTGCTAACTCAGATTTTTTTTTTGGTAATTCATGATTTTTTTTTCTAATTTTTTTTTTTGTAATTCAGATTTTATTTTTTTTGCTAATTCAGATTTTTTTTCTTCTAATTTTTTTTTTGCTAATTCAGATTTTTTTTTTTTTTTGCTAATTCAGAATTTATTTTTTTTGCTAATTCAGATTTTTTTTTTCTAATTCGGATTTTTTTTTGGTAATTCAGATTTTTTTTTCTAATTTTTTGCTAATTTTTATTTTTGCTAATTCAGATTTTTTTTTCGTTAATTTTTAGTTTTTTTTTTGCTAATTCAGATTTTTTTGCTGATTTAGATTTTTTTTTCTAATTTTTGTTTTGCTAATTTTTTTTTTTTGCTAAATTTTTTTTTTTGCTAAATCATATTTTTTTGGTAATTCAGATTTTTTTCTTATGTTTTTTATTTGCTAATTCAGATTTTTTTTTTTTTTTTTTTTTTTTTTTTTTTGCTAATTCAGATTTTTGTTTTTTGCTTATTCAGATTTTATTTTTTGCTAATTCAGATTTTTTTTTTTTATAATTTTTTTTTTGTTAATTCAGATTTTTTTTTTTTGCTAATTCAAATTTTTTTTTTTTTTTTTTGCTAATTCAGATTTTTTTTTTTTGTTAATTCAGATTTTTTTTTGCTAATTCAGATTTTTTTTTTGCTAATTCAGATGTTTTTTGCTAATTCAGATTTTTTTTTTTTTTGCTAATTCAGATTTTTTTTTTTTTGGTAATTCAGATTTTTTCAAATTTTTTTTTGCTAATTCAGATTTTTTTTTGCTAATTCAGATTTTTTTTTTTTTTTTTTTTTCCTATTTTTTTTTTTTTTTGCTAAGTTTTTTTTTTTGCTATTTTTTTTTTTGCTAAATCAGAGTTTTTTTTTTTTTAGCTATTCAGATTTTTTTTTTGCTAATTCGGATTTTTTTTTTGCTAATTCAGATTTTTTTTTTTTGCTAATTCAGATTTTTTTTTTTTGCTAGTTCAGATTTTTTTTTTCGAATTTTTTTTGCTAATTTTTTTTTTTTTTGCTAATTCAGATTTTTTTTTTTTTTTTTGTTTATTCAGATTTTATTTTTTTTGCTAATTCAGATTTTTTTTTATAATTTTTTTTGCTAATTCAGTTTTTTTTTTTTCTAATTCAAATTTTTTCTTTTTTTTTTTTTTTTGCTAATTCAGATTTTTTTTTTTTTGCTAATTCAGATTTTTTTTTGCTAATTCAGATTTTTTTTTTTTTTGCTAATTCAGATTTTGTTTTTTTTTGTTTTTTTTTTTTTTTTTGTTTTTTTTTTTTTTTGCTAATTCAGATTTTTTTTTTTGGTAATTCAGATATTTTTTCTCTAAATTTTTTTTTGCTAAGTCAGATTTTTTTTTGCTAATTCAGATTTTTTTTTGCTAATTCAGATTTTGTTTTTTTCTATTTTTTTTGCTAATTCAGATTTTTTTTTTTTTTGCTAATTTTTTTTTTTGCTAATTCAGATTTCTTTTTTTTTGCTGATTCAGATTTTTTTTTTTTTTGCTAATTTAGATTTTTTTTTTTGCTAATTCAGATTTTATTTTTTTTGCTAATTCAGATTTTTTTTTTTGCTAATTTTTTTTTTTGCTAATTCAGATTTTTTTTGCTAATTCAGATTTTTTTGCTAATTCAGATTTTTTTGCTAATTCAGATTTTTTTTTTGCTAATTCAGATTTTTTTTTGCTAATTTTTACTTTTTTTTTGCTAATTCAGATTTTTTTTTCGAATTTTTTTGCCAATTTTTATTTTTTTTTTTTTTTTTGGTAATTCAGATTTTATTTTTTTTGCTAATTCAGATTTTTTTTTCTAATTTTTTTTTTTTGCTAATTCAGATTTTTTTTTTGCTAATTCAGATTTTTTTTTTTGTAATTCAGATTTTTTTTTCTAATTTTTTTTTTTTGCTAATTCAGATTTTTTTTTTTTTTTTGCTAATTCAGATTTTTTTTTTTTGCTAATTTTTTTTTTTTTTTGCTAATTCAGATTTTTTTTTATTTTTTTTGCTAATTCAGATTTTTTTTTTTATTTTTTTTTTTTTTTGCTAATTCAGATTTTTTTTTTTTGCTAATTTTTTTTTTTTTGCTAATTCAGATTTTTTTCTATTTTTTTTGCTAATTCAGATTTTTTTTTTTATTTTTTTTTTTTTTTTTGCTAATTCAGATTTTTTTTGCTAATTCAGATTTTTTTTTTTTTTTGCTAATTCAGATTTTTTTTGTTTTTGTTTTTTTTTTTTTTTTTTTTTTGCTAATTCAGATTTCTTTTTTTTTTGCTAATTCAGATTTTTTTTTTTTTTGCTAATTTAGATATTTTTTTTTTGCTAATTCAGATTTTATTTTTTTTGCTAATTCAGATTTTTTTTTTTGCTAATTTTTTTTTTTTGCTAATTCAGATTTTTTTTGCTAATTCAGATTTTTTTGCTAATTCAGATTTTTTTTTTGCTAACTCAGATTTTTTTTTTGGTAATTCAGATTTTTTTTTCTAATTTTTTTTTTTTTTTTGTAATTCCGATTTTATTTTTTTTTGCAAATTCAGATTTTTTTTTCTAATTTTTTTTTGCTAATTCAGACTTTTTTTTGCTAATTTTTAGTTTTTTTTTTGCTAATTCAGATTTTTTTTTTTTTTTTTGCTAATTTTTAGTTTTTTTTTTGCTAATTCAGATTTTATTTTTTTTGCTAATTCAGATTTTTTTTTTTGCTAATTTTTTTTTTTGCTAATTCAGATTTTTTTTGCTAATTCAGATTTTTTTGCTAATTCAGATTTTTTTTTTGCTAACTCAGATTTTTTTTTTTGGTAATTAAGATTTTTTTTTCTATTTTTAGTTTTTTTTTTTTATAATTCCGATTTTATTTTTTTTGCAAATTCAGATTTTTTTTTTGTTTTTTTTTTGCTAATTCAGATTTTTTTTTCTAATTTTTTTTTTGCTAACTCAGATTTTTTTTTCTAATTTTTTTTGCTAATTCAGATTTTTTTTGCTAATTCAGATTTTTGTTTTTTTCTATTTTTTTTTGCTAAGTCAGATTTTTTTTTTGCTAATTTTTTTTTTTTGCTAATTCAGACTGTTTTTTTTTTTTTTTGCTAATTTTTTTTTTTTTTTTGCTAATTCAGATTTTTTTTCTAATTTTTTTTTTGCTAATTTTTTTTTTGCTGTTTTTTTTTCTATTTTTTTGCTAAATAAGAGTTTTTTTTTCAGCTATTCAGATTTTTTTTTTCTAATTTTTTTTTTTGTTAATTCATGTTTTTTTTTTATTTTTTTTTTTTTGCTAGTTCAGATTTTTTTTTTGCTAATTCAGATTTTTTTTTTTTTAATTCAGATTTTTTTTTTGCTAATTCAGATTTTTTTGCTAATTCAGATTTTTTTTTTGCTAACTCAGATTTTTTTTTTGGTAATTCAGATTTTTTTTTTCTATTTTTAGTTTTTTTTTTGTAATTCCGATTTTATTTTTTTTGCAAATTCAGATTTTTTTTTGTATTTTTTTTTTGTTTTTTTTTGCTAATTCAGATTTATTTTTTTTTTTTTTGGTAATTCAGATTTTTTTTTCTAATTTTTTTTTTGCTAACTCAGATTTTTATTTTCTAATTTTTTTTTTGCTAATTCAGATTTTTGTTTTTTCTAATTTTTTTTTGCTAATTCAGATTTTTTTTTGTTTTTTTTTTTTTTTGCTAATTCAGATTTTTTTTTTTTTGCTAATTCATTTTTTTTTTTTTGCTAATTCAGATTTTATTTTTTTTGCTAATTCAGATTTTTTTTTGCTAATTTTTTTTTTTTTGCTAATTCAGATTTTTTTTGCTAATTCAGATTTTTTTGCTAATTCAGATTTTTTTTTTGCTAACTCAGATTTTTTTTTTTTGGTAATTCAGATTTTTTTTTCTATTTTTAGTTTTTTTTTTGTAATTCCGATTTTATTTTTTTTGCAAATTCAGATTTTTTTTTGTATTTTTTTTTTGTTTTTTTTTTTTTTGGTAATTCAGATTTTTTTTTCTAATTTTTTTTTTTGGTAACTCAGATTTTTATTTTCTAATTTTTTTTTTTTGTTAATCAGATTTTTTTTTGCTAATTCAGATTTTTGTTTTTTTCTCATTTTTTTTTGCTAATTCAGATTTTTTTTTTTTTTTTTTTTTTTTTGCTAATTCAGATTTTTTTTTTGCTAATTCAGATTTTTTTCGAATTTTTTTTGCTAATTTTTTTTTTTTTTTTTTTTTGCTAATTCAGATTTTTTTTGCTTATTCAGATTTTTTTTTTTTTGCTAATTCAGATTTTTTTTTTTTTTGCTAATTCAGATTTTATTTTTTTTGCTAATTCAGATTTTTTTTTTGCTAATTTTTTTTTTTTGCTAATTCAGATTTTTTTTGCTAATTCAGATTTTTTTGCTAATTCAGATTTTTTTTTTTGCTAACTCAGATTTTTTTTTTGGTAATTCAGATTTTTTTTTCTATTTTTAGTTTTTTTTTTCTATTTTTAGTTTTTTTTTTGTAATTCCGATTTTATTTTTTTTGCAAATTCAGATTTTTTTTTTGCTAATTCAGTTTTTTTTTTTTTTTTGGTAATTCAGATTTTTTTTTCTAATTTTTTTTTTGCTAACTCAGATTTTCATTTTCTAATTTTTTTTTTGCTAATTCAGATTTTTGTTTTTTTCTAATTTTTTTTTGCTAATTCAGATTTTTTTTTTTTTTTTTTTTTTTTTGCTAATTCAGATTTTTTTTTTTTGCTTATTCAGATTTTATTTTTTTGCTAATTCAGATTTTTTTTTTTTATAATTTTTTTTTGTTAATTCAGATTTTTTTTTTTTGCTAATTCAAATTTTTTTTTTTTTTTTTTTTGCTAATTCAGATTTTTTTTTTTTGTTAATTCAGATTTTTTTTTTGCTAATTCAGATTTTTTTTTTGCTAATTCAGATGTTTTTTGCTAATTCAGATTTTTTTTTTTTTTGCTAATTCAGATTTTTTTTTTTTGGTAATTCAGATTTTTTTTCCAAATTTTTTTTTGCTAATTCAGATTTTTTTTTGCTAATTCAGATTTTTTTTTTTTTTTTTTTTTTTTGCTATTTTTTTTTTTTTGCTAAGTTTTTTTTTGCTATTTTTTTTTTTGCTAAATCAGAGTTTTTTTTTTTTTTAGCTATTCAGATTTTTTTTTGCTAATTCGGATTTTTTTTTTTGCTAATTCAGATTTTTTTTTTTTGCTAATTCAGATTTTTTTTTTTTTGCTAGTTCAGATTTTTTTTTTTCGAATTTTTTTTGCTAATTTTTTTTTTTTGCTAATTCAGATTTTTTTTTTTTTTTTGCTTATTCAGATTTTATTTTTTTTGCTAATTCAGATTTTTTTTTTATAATTTTTTTTGCTAATTCAGTTTTTTTTTTCTAATTCAAATTTTTTCTTTTTTTTTTTTTGCTAATTCAGATTTTTTTTTTTTGCTAATTCAGATTTTTTTTTGCTAATTCAGATTTTTTTTTTTTTTTTGCTAATTCAGATTTTGTTTTTTTTTGTTTTTTTTTTTTTGTTTTTTTTTTTTTTGCTAATTCCGATTTTTTTTTTTTGGTAATTCAGATATTTTTTCTCTAAATTTTTTTTTTGCTAAGTCAGATTTTTTTTTGCTAATTCAGATTTTTTTTTGCTAATTCAGATTTTTGTTTTTTTCTATTTTTTTTGCTAATTCAGATTTTTTTTTTTTTTGCTAATTTTTTTTTTTTTGCTAATTCAGATTTCTTTTTTTTGCTGATTCAGATTTTTTTTTTTTTTGCTAATTTAGATTTTTTTTTTTTGCTAATTCAGATTTTATTTTTTTTGCTAATTCAGATTTTTTTTTTTTGCTAATTTTTTTTTTGCTAATTCAGATTTTTTTTGCTAATTCAGATTTTTTTGCTAATTCAGATTTTTTTGCTAATTCAGATTTTTTTTTGCTAATTCAGATTTTTTTTTGCTAATTTTTACTTTTTTTTTGCTAATTCAGATTTTTTTTTCGAATTTTTTTGCCAATTTTTATTTTTTTTTTTTGGTAATTCAGATTTTATTTTTTTTGCTAATTCAGATTTTTTTTTCTAATTTTTTTTTTTTGCTAATTCAGATTTTTTTTTTGCTAATTCAGATTTTTTTTTTTGTAATTCAGATTTTTTTTTCTAATTTTTTTTTTTTGCTAATTCAGATTTTTTTTTTTTTTGCTAATTCAGATTTTTTTTTTTTTTGCTAATTCAGATTTTTTTCTATTTTTTTTGCTAATTCAGATTTTTTTTTTTTTTTTGCTAATTCAGATTTTTTTTTTTTGCTAATTTTTTTTTTTTTTGCTAATTCAGATTTTTTTCTATTTTTTTTGCTAATTCAGATTTTTTTTTTTATTTTTTTTTTTTTTTTGCTAATTCAGATTTTTTTTTGCTAATTCAGATTTTCTTTTTTTTTTTTTGCTAATTCAGATTTTTTTTGTTTTTGTTTTTTTTTTTTTTTTTTGGTAATTCAGATTTCTTTTTTTTTTGCTAATTCAGATTTTTTTTTTTTTGCTAATTTAGATATTTTTTTTTTTTGCTAATTCAGATTTTATTTTTTTTGCTAATTCAGATTTTTTTTTTTGCTAATTTTTTTTTTTTTTGCTAATTCAGATTTTTTTTGCTAATTCAGATTTTTTTGCTAATTCAGATTTTTTTTTTGCTAACTCAGATTTTTTTTTTTGGTAATTCAGATTTTTTTTTCTAATTTTTTTTTTTTTTGTAATTCCGATTTTATTTTTTTTTGCAAATTCAGATTTTTTTTTCTAATTTTTTTTTCTAATTTTTTTTTTGCTAATTCAGATTTTTTTTTGCTAATTTTTAGTTTTTTTTTTGCTAATTCAGATTTTTTTTTTTTTTTCTAATTTTTAGTTTTTTTTTTGCTAATTCAGATTTTATTTTTTTTGCTAATTCAGATTTTTTTTTTTGCTAATTTTTTTTTTTGCTAATTCAGATTTTTTTTGCTAATTCAGATTTTTTGCTAATTCAGATTTTTTTTTGCTAACTCAGATTTTTTTTTTTGGTAATTAAGATTTTTTTTTCTATTTTTAGTTTTTTTTTTTATAATTCCGATTTTATTTTTTTTTGCAAATTCAGATTTTTTTTTTTTTTTTTTTTTGCTAATTCAGATTTTTTATTTTTTTTTTTTTTTGGTAATTCAGATTTTTTTCTAATTTTTTTTTTTTCTAACTCAGATTTTTATTTTCTAATTTTTTTTTGCTAATTCAGATTTTTTTTTTTTCTAATTCAGATTTTTGTTTTTTTCTAATTTTTTTTTTGCTAATTCAGATTTTTTTTTGTTTTTTTTTTTTGCTAATTCAGATTTTTTTTGCTAATTCAGATTTTTTTTTTTGCTAACTCAGATTTTTTTTTTTGGTAATTCAGATTTTTTTTTTGTAATTCCGATTTTATTTTTTTTGCAAATTCAGATTTTTTTTTGTATTTTTTTTTTTGTTTTTCTTTTTTTTTTTGGTAATTCAGATTTTTTTTTCTAATTTTTTTTTTTTGGTAACTCAGATTTTTATTTTCTAATTTTTTTTTTTGCTAATTCAGATTTCTTTTTGCTAATTCAGATTTTTTTTTTTTTTTTTTGCTAATTCAGATTTTTTTTTTGCTAATTCAGATTTTTTTCGAATTTTTTTTGCTAATTTTTTTTTTTTTTTTTTTTTTGCTAATTCAGATTTTTTTTGCTTATTCAGATTTTTTTTTTTTTGCTAATTCAGATTTTTTTTTTTTTGCTAATTCAGATTTTATTTTTTTTGCTAATTCAGATTTTTTTTTTTGCTAATTTTTTTTTTTTGCTAATTCAGATTTTTTTTGCTAATTCAGATTTTTTTGCTAATTCAGATTTTTTTTTTGCTAACTCAGATTTTTTTTTTGGTAATTCAGATTTTTTTTTCTATTTTTAGTTTTTTTTTTGTAATTCCGATTTTATTTTTTTTGCAAATTCAGATTTTTTTTTGTTTTTTTTTTGCTAATTCAGTTTTTTTTTTTTTTTTGGTAATTCAGATTTTTTTTTCTAATTTTTTTTTTTGCTAACTCAGATTTTTATTTTCTAATTTTTTTTTTGCTAATTCAGATTTTTGTTTTTTTCTAATTTTTTTTTGCTAATTCAGATTTTTTTTTGTTTTTTTTTTTTTTTTGCTAATTAAGATTTTTTTTTTTTTTTGCTAATTCAGATTTTTTTTTTTTTGCTAATTCAGATTTTATTTTTTTTGCTAATTCAGATTTTTTTTTTTGCTAATTTTTTTTTTTTTTTGCTAATTCAGATTTTTTTTGCTAATTCAGATTTTTTTGCTAATTCAGATTTTTTTTTGCTAACTCAGATTTTTTTTTTGGTAATTCAGATTTTTTTTTCTATTTTTAGTTTTTTTTTTGTAATTCCGATTTTATTTTTTTTGCAAATTCAGATTTTTTTTTTGTATTTTTTTTTTGTTTTTTTTTTGCTAATTCAGACTTTTTTTTTTTTTTTGGTAATTCAGATTTTTTTTTCTAATTTTTTTTTGCTAACTCAGATTTTTATTTTCTAATTTTTTTTTTTGCTAATTCAGATTTTTTTTTGCTAATTCAGATTTTTGTTTTTTTCTCATTTTTTTTTGCTAATTCAGATTTTTTTTTTTTTTTTTTTGCTAATTCAGATTTTTTTTTTTTGCTAATTCAGATTTTTTTTTCGAATTGTTTTTGCTAATTTTTTTTTTTTTTTTTTTGCTAATTCAGATTTTTTTTGCTTATTCAGATTTTTTTTTATTTTGCTAATGCAGATTTTTTTTTTAATTTTTCCTTTGCTAATTCATATTTTTTTTTTTATTTGCTAATTCAATTTTTTTTTTTTTTTTTTTGCTAATTCAGATTTTTTTTTTTTTTTGCTATTTCAGATTTTTTTTTTTTTGCTAATTCAGATTTTTTTTTGTTTTTTTTTTTTTTTTTTTGCTAATTCAGATTTTCTTTTTTTTTTTGGTAATTCAGATTTTTTTTTCTAATTTTTTTTTTGCTAACTCAGATTTTTTTTTCTAATTTTTTTTTGCTAATTCAGATTTTTTTTGCTAATTCAGATTTTTGTTTTTTTCTATTTTTTTTGCTAAGTCAGATTTTTTTTTGCTAATTTTTTTTTTTTTTTTGCTAAATCATATTTTTTTTTTTTTTGCTAATTTTTAGTTTTTTTTTTTTGCTAATTCAGATTTTTTTCTAATTTTTTTTTGCTAATTTTTTTTTTGCTAATTCAGATTTTTTTTTGTTTTTTTTTTTTTTTTTTGCTAATTCAGATTTTCTTTTTTTTTTTGCTAATTCAGATTTTTTTGCTAATTTAAATTTTTTTTTTTTGCTAATTCAGATTTTTTTTTTGCTAATTCCGATATTTTTTTTTTTTTTGCTAACTCAGATTTTTTTTTTGGTAATTCAGATTTTTTTTTCTAATTTTTTTTTTTGTAATTCAGATTTTATTTTTTTTGCTAATTCAGATTTTTTTTCTTCTAATTTTTTTTTTGCTAATTCAGATTTTTTTTTTTTTTGCTAATTCAGAATTTATTTTTTTTGCTAATTCAGATTTTTTTTTTCTAATTTTTTTTTTTCTAATTCGGATTTTTTTTTGGTAATTCAGATTTTTTTTTCTAATTTTTTGCTAATTTTTATTTTTGCTAATTCAGATTTTTTTTTCGTTAATTTTTAGTTTTTTTTTTGCTAATTCAGATTTTTTTGCTGATTTAGATTTTTTTTTCTAATTTTTGTTTTGCTAATTTTTTTTTTTTTGCTAAATTTTTTTTTTTTTGCTAAATCATATTTTTTTGGTAATTCAGATTTTTTTCTTATGTTTTTTATTTGCTAATTCAGATTTTTTTTTTTTTTTTTTTTTTTTTTTTTTTGCTAATTCAGATTTTTTTTTTTTTGCTTATTCAGATTTTATTTTTTTGCTAATTCAGATTTTTTTTTTTTATAATTTTTTTTTGTTAATTCAGATTTTTTTTTTTTGCTAATTCAAATTTTTTTTTTTTTTTTTTTGCTAATTCAGATTTTTTTTTTTTGTTAATTCAGATTTTTTTTTTGCTAATTCAGATTTTTTTTTTGCTAATTCAGATGTTTTTTGCTAATTCAGATTTTTTTTTTTTTGCTAATTCAGATTTTTTTTTTTTTGGTAATTCAGATTTTTTTTCAAATTTTTTTTTGCTAATTCAGATTTTTTTTTGCTAATTCAGATTTTTTTTTTTTTTTTTTTTTTCCTATTTTTTTTTTTTTTGCTAAGTTTTTTTTTTGCTATTTTTTTTTTTGCTAAATCAGAGTTTTTTTTTTTTTAGCTATTCAGATTTTTTTTTTGCTAATTCGGATTTTTTTTTTGCTAATTCAGATTTTTTTTTTTTGCTAATTCAGATTTTTTTTTTTTGCTAGTTCAGATTTTTTTTTTCGAATTTTTTTTGCTAATTTTTTTTTTTTTGCTAATTCAGATTTTTTTTTTTTTTTTGTTTATTCAGATTTTATTTTTTTTGCTAATTCAGATTTTTTTTTTATAATTTTTTTTGCTAATTCAGTTTTTTTTTTTTCTAATTCAAATTTTTTCTTTTTTTTTTTTTTTTGCTAATTCAGATTTTTTTTTTTTGCTAATTCAGATTTTTTTTTGCTAATTCAGATTTTTTTTTTTTTGCTAATTCAGATTTTGTTTTTTTTTGTTTTTTTTTTTTTTTTTTTTTTTTTTTTTTTTGCTAATTCAGATTTTTTTTTTTTGGTAATTCAGATATTTTTTCTCTAAATTTTTTTTTTGCTAATTCAGATTTTTTTTGCTAATTCAGATTTTTTTTTTTGCTAACTCAGATTTTTTTTTTTGGTAATTCAGATTTTTTTTTTGTAATTCCGATTTTATTTTTTTTGCAAATTCAGATTTTTTTTTGTATTTTTTTTTTTGTTTTTCTTTTTTTTTTTGGTAATTCAGATTTTTTTTTCTAATTTTTTTTTTTTGGTAACTCAGATTTTTATTTTCTAATTTTTTTTTTTGCTAATTCAGATTTCTTTTTGCTAATTCAGATTTTTTTTTTTTTTTTTTGCTAATTCAGATTTTTTTTTTTGCTAATTCAGATTTTTTTCGAATTTTTTTTGCTAATTTTTTTTTTTTTTTTTTTTTTGCTAATTCAGATTTTTTTTGCTTATTCAGATTTTTTTTTTTTTGCTAATTCAGATTTTTTTTTTTTTGCTAATTCAGATTTTATTTTTTTTGCTAATTCAGATTTTTTTTTTTGCTAATTTTTTTTTTTTTGCTAATTCAGATTTTTTTTGCTAATTCAGATTTTTTTGCTAATTCAGATTTTTTTTTTGCTAACTCAGATTTTTTTTTTGGTAATTCAGATTTTTTTTTCTATTTTTAGTTTTTTTTTGTAATTCCGATTTTATTTTTTTTGCAAATTCAGATTTTTTTTTGTTTTTTTTTTGCTAATTCAGTTTTTTTTTTTTTTTTGGTAATTCAGATTTTTTTTTCTAATTTTTTTTTTTGCTAACTCAGATTTTTATTTTCTAATTTTTTTTTTGCTAATTCAGATTTTTGTTTTTTTCTAATTTTTTTTTGCTAATTCAGATTTTTTTTTGTTTTTTTTTTTTTTTTTGCTAATTAAGATTTTTTTTTTTTTTTGCTAATTCAGATTTTTTTTTTTTGCTAATTCAGATTTTATTTTTTTTGCTAATTCAGATTTTTTTTTTTGCTAATTTTTTTTTTTTTTTGCTAATTCAGATTTTTTTTGCTAATTCAGATTTTTTTGCTAATTCAGATTTTTTTTTGCTAACTCAGATTTTTTTTTTGGTAATTCAGATTTTTTTTTCTATTTTTAGTTTTTTTTTTGTAATTCCGATTTTATTTTTTTTGCAAATTCAGATTTTTTTTTTGTATTTTTTTTTTTGTTTTTTTTTTGCTAATTCAGACTTTTTTTTTTTTTTTTGGTAATTCAGATTTTTTTTTCTAATTTTTTTTTGCTAACTCAGATTTTTATTTTCTAATTTTTTTTTTTGCTAATTCAGATTTTTTTTTGCTAATTCAGATTTTTGTTTTTTTCTCATTTTTTTTTGCTAATTCAGATTTTTTTTTTTTTTTTTTTGCTAATTCAGATTTTTTTTTTTTGCTAATTCAGATTTTTTTTTCGAATTGTTTTTGCTAATTTTTTTTTTTTTTTTTTTGCTAATTCAGATTTTTTTTGCTTATTCAGATTTTTTTTTATTTTGCTAATGCAGATTTTTTTTTTAATTTTTCCTTTGCTAATTCATATTTTTTTTTTTATTTGCTAATTCAATTTTTTTTTTTTTTTTTTTGCTAATTCAGATTTTTTTTTTTTTTTGCTATTTCAGATTTTTTTTTTTTTGCTAATTCAGATTTTTTTTTGTTTTTTTTTTTTTTTTTTTGCTAATTCAGATTTTCTTTTTTTTTTTGGTAATTCAGATTTTTTTTTCTAATTTTTTTTTGGTAACTCAGATTTTTTTTTCTAATTTTTTTTTGCTAATTCAGATTTTTTTTGCTAATTCAGATTTTTGTTTTTTTCTATTTTTTTTGCTAAGTCAGATTTTTTTTTGCTAATTTTTTTTTTTTTTTTGCTAAATCATATTTTTTTTTTTTTTGCTAATTTTTAGTTTTTTTTTTTGCTAATTCAGATTTTTTTCTAATTTTTTTTTGCTAATTTTTTTTTTGCTAATTCAGATTTTTTTTTGTTTTTTTTTTTTTTTTTTGCTAATTCAGATTTTCTTTTTTGCTAATTCAGATTTTTTTGCTAATTTAAATTTTTTTTTTTTGCTAATTCAGATTTTTTTTTTGCTAATTCCGATATTTTTTTTTTTTTTGCTAACTCAGATTTTTTTTTTGGTAATTCAGATTTTTTTTTCTAATTTTTTTTTTTGTAATTCAGATTTTATTTTTTTTGCTAATTCAGATTTTTTTTCTTCTAATTTTTTTTTTGCTAATTCAGATTTTTTTTTTTTTTTGCTAATTCAGAATTTATTTTTTTTGCTAATTCAGATTTTTTTTTTCTAATTTTTTTTTTCTAATTCGGATTTTTTTTTGGTAATTCAGATTTTTTTTTCTAATTTTTTGCTAATTTTTATTTTTGCTAATTCAGATTTTTTTTTCGTTAATTTTTAGTTTTTTTTTTGCTAATTCAGATTTTTTTGCTGATTTAGATTTTTTTTTCTAATTTTTGTTTTGCTAATTTTTTTTTTTTTGCTAAATTTTTTTTTTTTGCTAAATCATATTTTTTTGGTAATTCAGATTTTTTTCTTATGTTTTTTATTTGCTAATTCAGATTTTTTTTTTGCTAATTCAGATTTTTTTTTTTTTGCTTATTCAGATTTTATTTTTTTGCTAATTCAGATTTTTTTTTTTTATAATTTTTTTTTGTTAATTCAGATTTTTTTTTTTTGCTAATTCAAATTTTTTTTTTTTTTTTTTGCTAATTCAGATTTTTTTTTTTTGTTAATTCAGATTTTTTTTTTGCTAATTCAGATTTTTTTTTTGCTAATTCAGATGTTTTTTGCTAATTCAGATTTTTTTTTTTTTTGCTAATTCAGATTTTTTTTTTTTTGGTAATTCAGATTTTTTTTCAAATTTTTTTTTGCTAATTCAGATTTTTTTTTGCTAATTCAGATTTTTTTTTTTTTTTTTTTTTCCTATTTTTTTTTTTTTTGCTAAGTTTTTTTTTTGCTATTTTTTTTTTGCTAAATCAGAGTTTTTTTTTTTTTAGCTATTCAGATTTTTTTTTTGCTAATTCGGATTTTTTTTTTGCTAATTCAGATTTTTTTTTTTTGCTAATTCAGATTTTTTTTTTTTGCTAGTTCAGATTTTTTTTTTCGAATTTTTTTTGCTAATTTTTTTTTTTTTGCTAATTCAGATTTTTTTTTTTTTTTTGTTTATTCAGATTTTATTTTTTTTGCTAATTCAGATTTTTTTTTTATAATTTTTTTTGCTAATTCAGTTTTTTTTTTTTCTAATTCAAATTTTTTCTTTTTTTTTTTTTTTTGCTAATTCAGATTTTTTTTTTTTGCTAATTCAGATTTTTTTTTGCTAATTCAGATTTTTTTTTTTTTGCTAATTCAGATTTTGTTTTTTTTTGTTTTTTTTTTTTTTTTGTTTTTTTTTTTTTTTGCTAATTCAGATTTTTTTTTTTTGGTAATTCAGATATTTTTTCTCTAAATTTTTTTTTTGCTAAGTCAGATTTTTTTTTGCTAATTCAGATTTTTTTTTGCTAATTCAGATTTTTGTTTTTTTCTATTTTTTTTGCTAATTCAGATTTTTTTTTTTTTTGCTAATTTTTTTTTTTTGCTAATTCAGATTTCTTTTTTTTTGCTGATTCAGATTTTTTTTTTTTTTGCTAATTTAGATTTTTTTTTTTGCTAATTCAGATTTTATTTTTTTTGCTAATTCAGATTTTTTTTTTTTGCTAATTTTTTTTTTTGCTAATTCAGATTTTTTTTGCTAATTCAGATTTTTTTGCTAATTCAGATTTTTTTGCTAATTCAGATTTTTTTTTTGCTAATTCAGATTTTTTTTTGCTAATTTTTACTTTTTTTTTGCTAATTCAGATTTTTTTTTCGAATTTTTTTGCCAATTTTTATTTTTTTTTTTTTTTTTGGTAATTCAGATTTTATTTTTTTTGCTAATTCAGATTTTTTTTTCTAATTTTTTTTTTTTGCTAATTCAGATTTTTTTTTTGCTAATTCAGATTTTTTTTTTTGTAATTCAGATTTTTTTTTCTAATTTTTTTTTTTTGCTAATTCAGATTTTTTTTTTTTTTGCTAATTCAGATTTTTTTTTTTTGCTAATTTTTTTTTTTTTTGCTAATTCAGATTTTTTTTTATTTTTTTTGCTAATTCAGATTTTTTTTTTTATTTTTTTTTTTTTTTGCTAATTCAGATTTTTTTTTTTTGCTAATTTTTTTTTTTTTTGCTAATTCAGATTTTTTTCTATTTTTTTTGCTAATTCAGATTTTTTTTTTTATTTTTTTTTTTTTTTTGCTAATTCAGATTTTTTTTGCTAATTCAGATTTTTTTTTTTTTTTTGCTAATTCAGATTTTTTTTGTTTTTGTTTTTTTTTTTTTTTTTTTTGCTAATTCAGATTTCTTTTTTTTTTGCTAATTCAGATTTTTTTTTTTTTTGCTAATTTAGATATTTTTTTTTTGCTAATTCAGATTTTATTTTTTTTGCTAATTCAGATTTTTTTTTTTGCTAATTTTTTTTTTTTGCTAATTCAGATTTTTTTTGCTAATTCAGATTTTTTTGCTAATTCAGATTTTTTTTTGCTAACTCAGATTTTTTTTTTGGTAATTCAGATTTTTTTTTCTAATTTTTTTTTTTTTTTGTAATTCCGATTTTATTTTTTTTTGCAAATTCAGATTTTTTTTTCTAATTTTTTTTTCTAATTTTTTTTTGCTAATTCAGACTTTTTTTTGCTAATTTTTAGTTTTTTTTTTGCTAATTCAGATTTTTTTTTTTTTTTTGCTAATTTTTAGTTTTTTTTTTGCTAATTCAGATTTTATTTTTTTTGCTAATTCATATTTTTTTTTTTGCTAATTTTTTTTTTTGCTAATTCAGATTTTTTTTGCTAATTCAGATTTTTTTGCTAATTCAGATTTTTTTTTTGCTAACTCAGATTTTTTTTTTTGGTAATTAAGATTTTTTTTTCTATTTTTAGTTTTTTTTTTTTATAATTCCGATTTTATTTTTTTTGCAAATTCAGATTTTTTTTTTGTTTTTTTTTTGCTAATTCAGATTTTTTATTTTTTTTTTTTTTTGGTAATTCAGATTTTTTTTCTAATTTTTTTTTTTTTGCTAACTCAGATTTTTATTTTCTAATTTTTTTTTTTACTAATTCAGATTTTTTTTTTGCTAATTCAGATTTTTGTTTTTTTCTAATTTTTTTTTTGCTAATTCAGATTTTTTTTTGTTTTTTTTTTGCTAATTCAGATTTTTTTTTTTTTTTTGCTAATTCAGATTTTTTTTTTTTGCTAATTCAGATTTTTTTTCGAATTTTTTTTGCTAATTTTTTTTTTTTTTTTTTTTTTGCTAATTCAAATTTTTCTTTTTTTTTTTTTTTGCTAATTCAGATTTTTTTTTTTTTTTTGCTATTTCAGATTTTTTTTTTTTGCTAATTGAGATTTTTTTTTGTTTTTTTTTTTTTTTTTGGTAATTCAGATTTTCTTTTTTTTTTTTGGTAATTCAGATTTTTTTTTCTAATTTTTTTTTTGCTAACTCAGATTTTTTTTTCTAATTTTTTTTGCTAATTCAGATTTTTTTTGCTAATTCAGATTTTTGTTTTTTTCTATTTTTTTGTGCTAAGTCAGATTTTTTTTTTGCTAATTTTTTTTTTTTGCTAATTCAGACTGTTTTTTTTTTTTTTTGCTAATTTTTTTTTTTTTTTTGCTAATTCAGATTTTTTTTCTAATTTTTTTTTTTGCTAATTTTTTTTTTGCTGTTTTTTTTCTATTTTTTTGCTAAATAAGAGTTTTTTTTTCAGCTATTCAGATTTTTTTTTTCTAATTTTTTTTTTTGTTAATTCATGTTTTTTTTTTATTTTTTTTTTTTTGCTAGTTCAGATTTTTTTTTTGCTAATTCAGATTTTTTTTTTTTTAATTCAGATTTTTTTTTTGCTAATTCAGATTTTTTTGCTAATTCAGATTTTTTTTTTGCTAACTCAGATTTTTTTTTTGGTAATTCAGATTTTTTTTTCTATTTTTAGTTTTTTTTTTGTAATTCCGATTTTATTTTTTTTGCAAATTCAGATTTTTTTTTGTATTTTTTTTTTGTTTTTTTTTTGCTAATTCAGATTTATTTTTTTTTTTTTTGGTAATTCAGATTTTTTTTTCTAATTTTTTTTTTGCTAACTCAGATTTTTATTTTCTAATTTTTTTTTTGCTAATTCAGATTTTTGTTTTTTCTAATTTTTTTTTGCTAATTCAGATTTTTTTTTGTTTTTTTTTTTTTTTGCTAATTCAGATTTTTTTTTTTTTGCTAATTCATTTTTTTTTTTTTGCTAATTCAGATTTTATTTTTTTTGCTAATTCAGATTTTTTTTTGCTAATTTTTTTTTTTTTGCTAATTCAGATTTTTTTTGCTAATTCAGATTTTTTTGCTAATTCAGATTTTTTTTTTGCTAACTCAGATTTTTTTTTTTTGGTAATTCAGATTTTTTTTTCTATTTTTAGTTTTTTTTTTGTAATTCCGATTTTATTTTTTTTGCAAATTCAGATTTTTTTTTTGTATTTTTTTTTTTGTTTTTTTTTTTTTTGGTAATTCAGATTTTTTTTTCTAATTTTTTTTTTTGGTAACTCAGATTTTTATTTTCTAATTTTTTTTTTTTGTTAATCAGATTTTTTTTTGCTAATTCAGATTTTTGTTTTTTTCTCATTTTTTTTTGCTAATTCAGATTTTTTTTTTTTTTTTTTTTTTTTGCTAATTCAGATTTTTTTTTTGCTAATTCAGATTTTTTTCGAATTTTTTTTGCTAATTTTTTTTTTTTTTTTTTTTTGCTAATTCAGATTTTTTTTGCTTATTCAGATTTTTTTTTTTTTGCTAATTCAGATTTTTTTTTTTTTTGCTAATTCAGATTTTATTTTTTTTGCTAATTCAGATTTTTTTTTTTGCTAATTTTTTTTTTTTGCTAATTCAGATTTTTTTTGCTAATTCAGATTTTTTTGCTAATTCAGATTTTTTTTTTTGCTAACTCAGATTTTTTTTTTGGTAATTCAGATTTTTTTTTCTATTTTTAGTTTTTTTTTTCTATTTTTAGTTTTTTTTTTGTAATTCCGATTTTATTTTTTTTGCAAATTCAGATTTTTTTTTTGCTAATTCAGTTTTTTTTTTTTTTTTGGTAATTCAGATTTTTTTTTCTAATTTTTTTTTTGCTAACTCAGATTTTCATTTTCTAATTTTTTTTTTGCTAATTCAGATTTTTGTTTTTTTCTAATTTTTTTTTTGCTAATTCAGATTTTTTTTTTTTTTTTTTTTTGCTAATTCAGATTTTTTTTTTTTGCTTATTCAGATTTTATTTTTTTGCTAATTCAGATTTTTTTTTTTTATAATTTTTTTTTGTTAATTCAGATTTTTTTTTTTTTGCTAATTCAAATTTTTTTTTTTTTTTTTTTTGCTAATTCAGATTTTTTTTTTTTGTTAATTCAGATTTTTTTTTTGCTAATTCAGATTTTTTTTTTGCTAATTCAGATGTTTTTTGCTAATTCAGATTTTTTTTTTTTTTGCTAATTCAGATTTTTTTTTTTTTGGTAATTCAGATTTTTTTTCCAAATTTTTTTTTGCTAATTCAGATTTTTTTTTGCTAATTCAGATTTTTTTTTTTTTTTTTTTTTTTGCTATTTTTTTTTTTGCTAAGTTTTTTTTTGCTATTTTTTTTTTTGCTAAATCAGAGTTTTTTTTTTTTTTAGCTATTCAGATTTTTTTTTGCTAATTCGGATTTTTTTTTTTGCTAATTCAGATTTTTTTTTTTTGCTAATTCAGATTTTTTTTTTTTTTGCTAGTTCAGATTTTTTTTTTTCGAATTTTTTTTGCTAATTTTTTTTTTTTTGCTAATTCAGATTTTTTTTTTTTTTTTTGCTTATTCAGATTTTATTTTTTTTGCTAATTCAGATTTTTTTTTATAATTTTTTTTGCTAATTCAGTTTTTTTTTTTCTAATTCAAATTTTTTCTTTTTTTTTTTTTTGCTAATTCAGATTTTTTTTTTTTGCTAATTCAGATTTTTTTTTGCTAATTCAGATTTTTTTTTTTTTTTTGCTAATTCAGATTTTGTTTTTTTTTGTTTTTTTTTTTTTTTGCTAATTCCGATTTTTTTTTTTTTGGTAATTCAGATATTTTTTCTCTAAATTTTTTTTTTTGCTAAGTCAGATTTTTTTTTGCTAATTCAGATTTTTTTTTGCTAATTCAGATTTTTGTTTTTTTCTATTTTTTTTGCTAATTCAGATTTTTTTTTTTTTTGCTAATTTTTTTTTTTTTGCTAATTCAGATTTCTTTTTTTTGCTGATTCAGATTTTTTTTTTTTTGCTAATTTAGATTTTTTTTTTTTTGCTAATTCAGATTTTATTTTTTTTGCTAATTCAGATTTTTTTTTTTTGCTAATTTTTTTTTTGCTAATTCAGATTTTTTTTGCTAATTCAGATTTTTTTGCTAATTCAGATTTTTTTGCTAATTCAGATTTTTTTTTGCTAATTCAGATTTTTTTTTGCTAATTTTTACTTTTTTTTTGCTAATTCAGATTTTTTTTTCGAATTTTTTTGCCAATTTTTATTTTTTTTTTTTTGGTAATTCAGATTTTATTTTTTTTGCTAATTCAGATTTTTTTTTTCTAATTTTTTTTTTTTGCTAATTCAGATTTTTTTTTTGCTAATTCAGATTTTTTTTTTTGTAATTCAGATTTTTTTTTCTAATTTTTTTTTTTTGCTAATTCAGATTTTTTTTTTTTTTTGCTAATTCAGATTTTTTTTTTTTTTGCTAATTCAGATTTTTTTCTATTTTTTTTGCTAATTCAGATTTTTTTTTTTTTTTTGCTAATTCAGATTTTTTTTTTTTGCTAATTTTTTTTTTTTTGCTAATTCAGATTTTTTTCTATTTTTTTTGCTAATTCAGATTTTTTTTTTTATTTTTTTTTTTTTTTTGCTAATTCAGATTTTTTTTTGCTAATTCAGATTTTCTTTTTTTTTTTTTGCTAATTCAGATTTTTTTTGTTTTTGTTTTTTTTTTTTTTTTTTTGGTAATTCAGATTTCTTTTTTTTTTGCTAATTCAGATTTTTTTTTTTTTGCTAATTTAGATATTTTTTTTTTTTGCTAATTCAGATTTTATTTTTTTTGCTAATTCAGATTTTTTTTTTTGCTAATTTTTTTTTTTTTTGCTAATTCAGATTTTTTTTGCTAATTCAGATTTTTTTGCTAATTCAGATTTTTTTTTTGCTAACTCAGATTTTTTTTTTTGGTAATTCAGATTTTTTTTTCTAATTTTTTTTTTTTTTGTAATTCCGATTTTATTTTTTTTTGCAAATTCAGATTTTTTTTTCTAATTTTTTTTTCTAATTTTTTTTTTGCTAATTCAGATTTTTTTTTGCTAATTTTTAGTTTTTTTTTTGCTAATTCAGATTTTTTTTTTTTTTTTCTAATTTTTAGTTTTTTTTTTGCTAATTCAGATTTTATTTTTTTTGCTAATTCAGATTTTTTTTTTTGCTAATTTTTTTTTTTGCTAATTCAGATTTTTTTTTGCTAATTCAGATTTTTTGCTAATTCAGATTTTTTTTTGCTAACTCAGATTTTTTTTTTTTGGTAATTAAGATTTTTTTTTTCTATTTTTAGTTTTTTTTTTTATAATTCCGATTTTATTTTTTTTTGCAAATTCAGATTTTTTTTTTTTTTTTTTTTTGCTAATTCAGATTTTTTATTTTTTTTTTTTTGGTAATTCAGATTTTTTTTCTAATTTTTTTTTTTTCTAACTCAGATTTTTATTTTCTAATTTTTTTTTGCTAATTCAGATTTTTTTTTTTTTCTAATTCAGATTTTTGTTTTTTTCTAATTTTTTTTTTGCTAATTCAGATTTTTTTTTGTTTTTTTTTTTTTGCTAATTCAGATTTTTTTTGCTTCAGATTTTTTTTGCTAATTCAGATTTTTTTGCTAATTCAGATTTTTTTTTTGCTAACTCAGATTTTTTTTTTGGTAATTAAGATTTTTTTTTCTATTTTTAGTTTTTTTTTTTTATAATTCCGATTTTATTTTTTTTGCAAATTCAGATTTTTTTTTTGTTTTTTTTTTTGCTAATTCAGATTTTTTTTTTTTTTGGTAATTCAGATTTTTTTTCTAATTTTTTTTTTTTTTGCTAACTCAGATTTTTATTTTCTAATTTTTTTTTTACTAATTCAGATTTTTTTTTTGCTAATTCAGATTTTTGTTTTTTTCTAATTTTTTTTTTGCTAATTCAGATTTTTTTTTTGTTTTTTTTTTTGCTAATTCAGATTTTTTTTTTTTTTTTGCTAATTCAGATTTTTTTTTTTGCTAATTCAGATTTTTTTTCGAATTTTTTTTTTTTTTTTTTTTTTTTTTTTTTTGCTAATTCAAATTTTTTTTTTTTTTTTTTTGCTAATTCAGATTTTTTTTTTTTTTTTTGCTATTTCAGATTTTTTTTTTTTGCTAATTGAGATTTTTTTTTGTTTTTTTTTTTTTTTTTTGGTAATTCAGATTTTCTTTTTTTTTTTGGTAATTCAGATTTTTTTTTCTAATTTTTTTTTTGCTAACTCAGATTTTTTTTTCTAATTTTTTTTGCTAATTCAGATTTTTGTTTTTTTCTATTTTTTTTTTGCTAAGTCAGATTTTTTTTTGCTAATTTTTTTTTTTGCTAATTCAGACTGTTTTTTTTTTTTTTGCTAATTTTTAGTTTTTTTTTTGCTAATTCAGATTTTTTTTCTAATTTTTTTTTTTCTAATTTTTTTTTTGCCGTTTTTTTTTCTATTTTTTTGCTAAATAAGAGTTTTTTTTTCAGCTATTCAGATTTTTTTTTTCTAACTTTTTTTTTTGTTAATTCATATTTTTTTTTTATTTTTTTTTTTTTTTGCTAGTTCAGATTTTTTTTTTGCTAATTCAGATTTTTTTTTTTTTTAATTCAGATTTTTTTTTTGCTAATTCAGATTTTTTTGCTAATTCAGATTTTTTTTTTGCTAACTCAGATTTTTTTTTGGTAATTCAGATTTTTTTTTCTATTTTTAGTTTTTTTTTTGTAATTCCGATTTTATTTTTTTTGCAAATTCAGATTTTTTTTTGTATTTTTTTTTTTTGTTTTTTTTTTTGCTAATTCAGATTTATTTTTTTTTTTTTTTGGTAATTCAGATTTTTTTTTCTAATTTTTTTTTTGCTAACTCAGATTTTTATTTTCTAATTTTTTTTTTGCTAATTCAGATTTTTGTTTTTTCTAATTTTTTTTTTGCTAATTCAGATTTTTTTTTGTTTTTTTTTTTTTTTTGCTAATTCAGATTTTTTTTTTTTTGCTAATTCATTTTTTTTTTTTTTGCTAATTCAGATTTTATTTTTTTTGCTAATTCAGATTTTTTTTTTGCTAATTTTTTTTTTTTGCTAATTCAGATTTTTTTTGCTAATTCAGATTTTTTTGCTAATTCAGATTTTTTTTTTGCTAACTCAGATTTTTTTTTTTTGGTAATTCAGATTTTTTTTCTATTTTTAGTTTTTTTTTTGTAATTCCGATTTTATTTTTTTTGCAAATTCAGATTTTTTTTTGTATTTTTTTTTTTGTTTTTTTTTTTTTTTTGGTAATTCAGATTTTTTTTTCTAATTTTTTTTTTTTTGGTAACTCAGATTTTTATTTTCTAATTTTTTTTTTTGCTAAATCAGATTTTTTTTTTTTGCTAATTCAGATTTTTGTTTTTTTCTCATTTTTTTTGCTAATTCAGATTTTATTTTTTTTGTTTTTTTTTTTTTTGCTAATTCAGATTTTTTTTTTTTGCTAATTCAGATTTTTTTCGATTTTTTTTTGCTAATTTTTTTTTTTTTTTTTTTTTTTGTTAATTCAGATTTTTTTTGCTTATTCAGATTTTTTTTTTTTGCTAATTCAGATTTTTTTTTTTTTTGCTAATTCAGATTTTATTTTTTTTGCTAATTCAGATTTTTTTTTTTGCTAATTTTTTTTTTTTGCTAATTCAGATTTTTTTTGCTAATTCAGATTTTTTTGCTAATTCAGATTTTTTTTTTGCTAACTCAGATTTTTTTTTTGGTAATTCAGATTTTTTTTTCTATTTTTAGTTTTTTTTTTTCTATTTTTAGTTTTTTTTTTGTAATTCCGATTTTATTTTTTTTGCAAATTCAGATTTTTTTTTTGCTAATTCAGTTTTTTTTTTTTTTTTTGGTAATTCAGATTTTTTTTTCTAATTTTTTTTTTGCTAACTCAGATTTTTTTTTTGCTAATTCAGATTTTTGTTTTTTTCTAATTTTTTTTTGCTAATTCAGATTTTTTTTTTGTTTTTTTTTTTTTTTTTTTTTGCTAATTCAGATTTTTTTTTTTTTGCTAATTCATTTTTTTTTTTTTTGCTAATTCAGATTTTATTTTTTTTTTTTAATTCAGATTTTTTTTTTTTGCTAATTTTTTTTTTTTGCTAATTCAGATTTTTTTTGCTAATTCAGATTTTTTTGCTAATTCAGATTTTTTTTTTGCTAACTCAGATTTTTTTTTTGGTAATTCAGATTTTTTTTTCTATTTTTAGTTTTTTTTTTGTAATTCCGATTTTATTTTTTTTGCAAATTCAGATTTTTTTTTGTAATTTTTTTTTGTTTTTTTTTTTGCTAATTCAGATTTTTTTTTTTTTTTTTGGTAATTCAGATTTTTTTTCCTAATTTTTTTTTTGCTAACTCAGATGTTTATTTTCTAATTTTTTTTTTTGCTAATTCAGATTTTTTTTTGCTAATTCAGATTTTTGTTTTTTTCTCATTTTTTTTTGCTAATTCAGATTTTTTTTTTTTTTTTTTTTTGCTAATTCAGATTTTTTTTTTCGAATTGTTTTTGCTAATTTTTTTTTTTTTTTTTGCTAATTCAGATTTTTTTTGCTTATTCAGATTTTTTTTTATTTTGCTAATGCAGATTTTTTTTTTAATTTTTCCTTTGCTAATTCATATTTTTTTTTTTATTTGCTAATTCAATTTTTTTTTTTTTTTTTTTGCTAATTCAGATTTTTTTTTGCTAATTTAGATTTTTTTTTTTTTGCTATTTCAGATTTTTTTTTTTTGCTAATTCAGATTTTTTTTTGTTTTTTTTTGCTAATTCAGATTTTCTTTTTTTTTTTGGTAATTCAGATTTTTTTTTCTAATTTTTTTTTTTGCTAACTCAGATTTTTTTTTCTAATTTTTTTTGCTAATTCAGATTTTTTTTGCTAATTCAGATTTTTGTTTTTTTCTATTTTTTTTGCTAAGTCAGATTTTTTTTTGCTAATTTTTTTTTTTTTTGCTAAATCATATTTTTTTTTTTTTTTGCTAATTTTTAGTTTTTTTTTTTTTGCTAATTCAGATTTTTTTCTAATTTTTTTTTTTGCTAATTTTTTTTTTGCTAAGTTTTTTTTTTGCTATTTTTTTTGCTAAATCAGATTTTTTTTTTCTAATTTTTTTTTTGCTAATTCATATTTTTTTTTAATTTTTTTATTTTTTTTTGCTAATTCAGATTTTTTTTTTTGCTAATTCAGATTTTTTTTTTTTTTTAATTCAGATTTTTTTTTTGCTATTTCAGATTCTTTTGCTAATTCAGATTTTTTTTTTGCTAACTCAAATTTTTTTTTTTGGTAATTCAGATTTTTTTTCTATTTTTAGTTTTTTTTTTGTAATTCCGATTTTATTTTTCTTGCAAACTCAGATTTTTTTTTTGTATTTTTTTTTTTTGCTAATTCAGATTTTTTTTTTTTTTTTTTGGTAATTCAGATTTTTTTTTCTAATTTTTTTTTTTTTGCTAACTCAGATTTTTATTTTCTAATTTTCTTTTGCTAATTCAGATTTTTTTTTGCTAATTCAGATTTTTGTTTGTTCTAATTTTTTTTTTGCTAATTCAGATTTTTTTTTGTTTTTTTTTTTTGCTAATTCAGATTTTTTTTGAATTTTTTTTGCAATTTTTTTTTTTTTTTTTGCTAATTCAGATTTTTTTTGCTTATTCAGATTTTTTTTTTGCTAATTCAGTTTTTTTTTTATAATTTTTTCTTTGCTAATTCATATTTTTTTTTTTTTTTGCTAATTCAAATTTTTTTTTTTTTTTTTTTGTTAATTCAGATTTTTTTTTGCTAATTCAGATTTTTTTTTTTTTTGCTATTTCAGATTTTTTTTTTTTTTGCTAATTCAGATTTTTTTTTTTTTTTTGCTAATTCAGATTTTCTTTTTTTTTGGTAATTCAGTTTTTTTTTCTAATTTTTTTTTTTTGCTAACTCAGATTTTTTTTTTCTAATTTTTTTTTGCTAATTCAGATTTTTTTTGACTAATTCAGATTTTTGTTTTTTTCTATTTTTTTTGCTAAGTCAGATTTTTTTTGCTAATTTTTTTTTTTTTTTTTTGCTAATTCAGATTTTTTTTTTTTTTGCTAATTTTTAGTTTTTTTTTTGCTAATTCAGATTTTTTTTTCTAATTTTTTTTTTGCTAAGTTGTTTTTTGCTATTTTTTTTTTGCTAAATCAGAGTTTTTTTTTTTTTTTAGCTATTCAGATTTTTTTTTTGCTAATTCATATTTTTTTTTTAATTTTTTTTTTTTTTTGCTAATTCAGATTTTTTTTTTTTTGCTAATTCAGATTTTTTTTTTCCTAATTCAGATTTTTTTTTTTTTTTCTAATTCAGATTTTTTTTTTTTTTTGCTAATTCAGATTTTTTTTTTTTTTTTGCTAATTTAGATTTTTTTTTTTTTGCTAATTCAGATTTTTTTTTTTTTCGCTAATTCAGATTTTTTTTTTCAAATTTTTTTTTGCTAATTTTTTTTTTGTTGCTAATTCAGTTTTTTTTTCCTAATTCAGATTTTTTGCTAATTCAGATTTTTTGTTTTTGCTAATTCAGATTTTTTTTGTGCTAATTTTTACTTTTTTTTGTTAATTCAGATGTTTTTTTTTGCTAATTCAGATTTTTTTTTCGAATTTTTTTTGCTAATTTTTATTTTTTTTCGAATTTTTTTTGCTAATTTTTATTTATTTTTTTTTTCTGGTAATTCAGATTTTATTTTTTTTGCTAATTCAGATTTTTTTTTTGCTAATTCAGATTTTTTTTTTGTTAATTCAGATTTTTTTTTTGCTAATTCAGATTTTTTTTTTTTTGCTAATTCAGATTTTTGTTTTTTTCTAATTTTTTTTGCTAATTCAGATTTTTTTTTTTTTGCTAATTTTTAGTTTTTTTTTTTGCTAATTCAGATTTTTTTTTCTAATTATTTTTTTTTTTTGCTATTTTTTTTTTTTGCTAAGTTTTTTTTCTATTTTTTTCTTTTTTGCTAAATCAGAGTTTTTTTTTCTAATTTTTTTTTGCTAATTCAGATTTTATTTTTTTTGCTAATTCAGATTTTTTTTTTCTAATTTTTATTTTTTTTTTTTGCTAATTCAGATTTTTTTTTTTTTGCTCATTCAGATTTTTTTTTGCTAATTCAGATTTTTTTTTTTGCTAACTCAGATTTTTTTTTTTTTTGTAATTCAGATTTTTTTTCTAATTTTTTTTTTTTGTAATTCAGATTTTATTTTTTTTGCTAATTCAGATTTTTTTTTCAAATTTATTTTTTTTTTTTTTGCTAATTCAGATTTTTTTTTTTGCTGTTTCAGATTTTATTTTTTTTGCTAATTCAGATTTTTTTTTTCTAATTTTTTTTTTGCTAATTCAAATTTTTTTTTTGCTAATTCAAATTTTTTTGCTAATTCAGATTTTTTTTTTTTTGCTAATTCAGATTTTTTTTGGCAATTCAGAATTTTTTTTCTAATTTTTTTTTTTTGCTAATTCAGATTTTTTTTTCTATTTTTTTTTTTTTTTGCTAACTCAGATTTTTTTTCTAATTTTTTTCTGCTAATTCAGATTTTTTTTTGGCTAATTCAGATTTTTGTTTTTTTCTAATTTTTTTTGCTAATTCAGATTTTTTTTTTTTTTCTAATTTTTATTTCTTTTTTTGCTAATTTTTTTTTTGCTAAATCAGAGTTTTTTTTTTTTTAGCTATTCAGATTTTTTTTTTCTAATTTTTTTTTTTTGCTAATTTAGATTTTTTTTTAAATTTTTTTTTTTTTTGCTAATTTTTTTTTTTTGCTAAGTTTTTTTTTGCTATTTTTTTTTTTTGCTAAATCAGAGTTTTTTTTTTTTAGCTATTCTGATTTTTTTTCTAATTTTTTTTTGCTAATTTTTATTTTTTTATTTTTTTTTGGTAATTCAGATTTTATTTTTTTTGCTAATTCAGATTTTTTTTTTGCTAATTCAGATTTTTTTTTTGCTAATTCAAATTTTTTTTTTTTTTTTTTTTGCTAATTCAGATTTTTTTTTTTAGTGCTAATTCAGATTTTTTTTTTTGCTAATTCAGATTTTTTTTTTTTTTTGCTAATTCAGATTTTGTTTTTTTTTGCTAATTCAGATTTTTTTTTTTTTTTTTTGCTAATTTTTTTTTTTTTTGCTAATTCAGATTTTTTTTTTTTTTTGCTAATTTTTAGTTTTTTTTTTTTGCTAATTCAGATTTTTTTTTTCTAATTTTTTTTTTTGCTAAATTTATTTTTTTTTTGCTAAGTTTTTTTTTTGGCTAAATCAGAGTTGTTTTTTTTTTACCTATTCAGATTTTTTTTTCAATTTTTTTTTTTTTTTTGCTAATTCAGATTTTTTTTTTAATTTTTTTTTTCTTTTGCTAATTCAGATTTTTTTTCGAATTTTTTTTGCTAATTTTTTTTTTTTATTTTTTTTTTGGTAATTCAGATTTTATTTTGTTTGCTAATTCAGATTTTTTTTTTTGCTAATTCAGATTTTTTTTTTTGCTAATTCAAATTTTTTTTTTTTTTGCTAATTCAGATTTTTTTTTTAGTGCTAATTCAGATTTTTTTTTTGCTAATTCAGATTTTTTTTTTTTTTTGCTAATTCAGATTTTTTTTTTTTTTTGTAATTCAGATTTTTTTTTCTAATTTTTTTTTGCTAATTCAGATTTTTTTTTGCTAATTCAGATTTTTGTTTTTTTCTAATTTTTTTTGCTAATTCAGATTTTTTTTTTTTTGCTAATTTTTTTTTTTTTTGCTAATTCAGATTTTTTTTTTTTGCTAATTTTTAGTTTTTTTTTTTGCTAATTCAGATTTTTTTTTCTAATTATTTTTTTTTCTATTTTTTTCTTTTTTGCTAAATCAGAGTTCTTTTTTCTAATTTTTTTTTTTTGCTAATTCAGATTTTTTTTTTTTTGCTAATTCAGATTTTATTTTTTTTGCTAATTCAGATTTTTTTTTTCTAATTTTTATTTTTTTTTTTTTTTTGCTAATTCAGATTTTTTTTTTTTTGCTCATTCAGATTTTTTTTTGCTAATTCAGATTTTTTTTTTTGCTAACTCAGATTTTTTTTTTTTTTGTAATTCAGATTTTTTTTCTAATTTTTTTTTTTTTGTAATTCAGATTTTATTTTTTTTGCTAATTCAGATTTTTTTTTCAAATTTATTTTTTTTTTTTTGGTAATTCAGATTTTTTTTCCAAATTTTTTTTTGCTAATTCAGATTTTTTTTTGCTAATTCAGATTTTTTTTTTTTTTTTTTTTCCCATTTTTTTTTTTTTGCTAAGTTTTTTTTTTGCTAAATCAGAGTTTTTTTTTTTTTAGCTATTCAGATTTTTTTTTTGCTAATTCGGATTTTTTTTTTTTGCTAATTCAGATTTTTTTTTTTTGCTAATTCAGATTTTTTTTTTTGCTAGTTCAAATTTTTTTTTTCGAATTTTTTTTGCTAATTTTTTTTTTTTTGCTAATTCAGATTTTTTTTTTTTTTTGCTTATTCAGATTTTATTTTTTTTGCTAATTCAGATTTTTTTTTTATAATTTTTTTTGCTAATTCAGTTTTTTTTTTTTCTAATTCAAATTTTTTCTTTTTTTTTTTTTTTGCTAATTCAGATTTTTTTTTTTTGCTAATTCAGATTTTTTTTTGCTAATTCAGATTTTTTTTTTTTTTGCTAATTCAGATTTTGTTTTTTTTTGTTTTTTTTTTTTTTTTGTTTTTTTTTTTTTTGCTAATTCAGATTTTTTTTTTTTGGTAATTCAGATATTTTTTCTCTAAATTTTTTTTTTTGCTAAGTCAGATTTTTTTTTGCTAATTCAGATTTTTTTTTGCTAATTCAGATTTTTGTTTTTTTCTATTTTTTTTGCTAATTCAGATTTTTTTTTTTTTTGCTAATTTTTTTTTTTTGCTAATTCAGATTTCTTTTTTTTTTGCTAATTCAGATTTTTTTTCGAATTTTTTGCCAATTTTTATTTTTTTTTTTTTTGGTAATTCAGATTTTATTTTTTTTGCTAATTCAGATTTTTTTTTCTAATTTTTTTTTTTTGCTAATTCAGATTTTTTTTTTGCTAATTCAGATTTTTTTTTTTGTAATTCAGATTTTTTTTTCTAATTTTTTTTTTTTGCTAATTCAGATTTTTTTTTTTTGCTAATTTTTTTTTTTTTTGCTAATTCAGATTTTTTTCTATTTTTTTTGCTAATTCAGATTTTTTTTTTTATTTTTTTTTTTTTTTTGCTAATTCAGATTTTTTTTTTTTTGCTAATTTTTTTTTTTTTTGCTAATTCAGATTTTTTTCTATTTTTTTTGCTAATTCAGATTTTTTTTTTTATTTTTTTTTTTTTTTTGCTAATTCAGATTTTTTTTTGCTAATTCAGATTTTTTTTTTTTTTTTTGCTAATTCAGATTTTTTTTGTTTTTGTTTTTTTTTTTTGCTAATTCAGATTTCTTTTTTTTTTGCTAATTCAGATTTTTTTTTATTGCTAATTTAGATATTTTTTTTTTTTGCTAATTCAGATTTTATTTTTTTTGCTAATTCAGATTTTTTTTTTTGCTAATTTTTTTTTTTTTGCTAATTCAGATTTTTTTTGCTAATTCAGATTTTTTTGCTAATTCAGATTTTTTTTTTTGCTAACTCAGATTTTTTTTTTGGTAATTCAGATTTTTTTTTCTAATTTTTTTTTTTTTTTGTAATTCCGATTTTATTTTTTTTTGCAAATTCAGATTTTTTTTTCTAATTTTTTTTTCTAATTTTTTTTTTGCTAATTCAGATTTTTTTTTGCTAATTTTTAGTTTTTTTTTTGCTAATTCAGATTTTTTTTTTTTTTTGCTAATTTTTAGTTTTTTTTTTGCTAATTCAGATTTTATTTTTTTTGCTAATTCAGATTTTTTTTTTTGCTAATTTTTTTTTTTGCTAATTCAGATTTTTTTTGCTAATTCAGATTTTTTTGCTAATTCAGATTTTTTTTTTGCTAACTCAGATTTTTTTTTTTGGTAATTAAGATTTTTTTTTCTATTTTTAGTTTTTTTTTTTTATAATTCCGATTTTATTTTTTTTGCAAATTCAGATTTTTTTTTTGTTTTTTTTTTGCTAATTCAGATTTTTTATTTTTTTGGTAATTCAGATTTTTTTTCTAATTTTTTTTTTTTTGCTAACTCAGATTTTTATTTTCTAATTTTTTTTTTACTAATTCAGATTTTTTTTTTGCTAATTCAGATTTTTGTTTTTTTCTAATTTTTTTTTTGCTAATTCAGATTTTTTTTTGTTTTTTTTTTGCTAATTCAGATTTTTTTTTTTTTTTTGCTAATTCAGATTTTTTTTTTTTGCTAATTCAGATTTTTTTTCGAATTTTTTTTGCTAATTTTTTTTTTTTTTTTTTTTTTGCTAATTCAAATTTTTTTTTTTTTTTTTTTGCTAATTCAGATTTTTTTTTTTTTTTTGCTATTTCAGATTTTTTTTTTTTTGCTAATTGAGATTTTTTTTTGTTTTTTTTTTTTTTTTTTTTGGTAATTCAGATTTTCTTTTTTTTTTTTGGTAATTCAGATTTTTTTTTCTAATTTTTTTTTTTGCTAACTCAGATTTTTTTTTCTAATTTTTTTTGCTAATTCAGACTTTTTTTGCTAATTCAGATTTTTGTTTTTTTCTATTTTTTTTGCTAAGTCAGATTTTTTTTTGCTAATTTTTTTTTTTGCTAATTCAGACTGTTTTTTTTTTTGCTAATTTTAATTTTTTTTTTTGCTAATTCAGATTTTTTTTCTAATTTTTTTTTTGCTAATTTTTTTTTTTGCTGTTTTTTTTTCTATTTTTTTGCTAAATAAGAGTTTTTTTTTCAGCTATTCAGATTTTTTTTTTTCTAATTTTTTTTTTTGTTAATTCATATTTTTTTTTTATTTTTTTTTTTTTGCTAGTTCAGATTTTTTTTTTGCTAATTCAGATTTTTTTTTTTTTAATTCAGATTTTTTTTTTGCTAATTCAGATTTTTTTGCTAATTCAGATTTTTTTTTTTGCTAACTCAGGATTTTTTTTTTTGGTAATTCAGATTTTTTTTTCTATTTTTAGTTTTTTTTTTGTAATTCCGATTTAATTTTTTTTGCAAATTCAGATTTTTTTTTGTTTTTTTTTTGCTAATTCAGATTTTTTTTTTTTTTTTTTGGTAATTCAGATTTTTTTTTCTAATTTTTTTTTTGCTAACTCAGATTTTTATTTTTCTAATTTTTTTTTTGCTAATTCAGATTTTTGTTTTTTCTAATTTTTTTTTGCTAATTCAGATTTTTTTTTGTTTTTTTTTTTTTTGCTAATTCAGATTTTTTTTTTTTTTGCTAATTCATTTTTTTTTTTTTTGCTAATTCAGATTTTATTTTTTTTGCTAATTCAGATTTTTTTTTTGCTAATTTTTTTTTTTTGCTAATTCAGATTTTTTTTGATAATTCAGATTTTTTTTGCTAATTCAGATTTTTTTTTTGCTAACTCAGATTTTTTTTTTTGGTAATTCAGATTTTTTCTTCTATTTTTAGTTTTTTTTTTGTAATTCCGATTTTATTTTTTTTGCAAATTCAGATTTTTTTTTGTATTTTTTTTTTTGTTTTTTTTTTTTTTTGGTAATTCAGATTTTTTTTTCTAATTTTTTTTTTTTTGGTAACTCAGATTTTATTTTCTAATTTTTTTTTTTTGTTAATCAGATTTTTTTTTGCTAATCAGATTTTTGTTTTTTTCTCATTTTTTTTTGCTAATTCAGATTTTTTTTTTTTTTTTTTGCTAATTCAGATTTTTTTTTTTGCTAATTCAGATTTTTTTCGAATTTTTTTTGCTAATTTTTTTTTTTTTTTTTTTTTGCTAATTCAGTTTTTTTTTGCTTATTCAGATTTTTTTTTTTTGCTAATTCAGATTTTTTTTTTTTTGCTAATTCAGATTTTATTTTTTTTTGCTAATTCAGATTTTTTTTTTTGCTAATTTTTTTTTTTTTGCTAATTCAGATTTTTTTTGCTAATTCATATTTTTTGCTAATTCAGATTTTTTTTTTGCTAACTCAGATTTTTTTTTTGGTAATTCAGATTTTTTTTTCTATTTTTAGTTTTTTTTTCTATTTTTAATTTTTTTTTTGTAATTCCGATTTTATTTTTTTTGCAAATTCAGATTTTTTTTTTGCTAATTCAGTTTTTTTTTTTTTTTTGGTAATTCAGATTTTTTTTTCTAATTTTTTTTTTGCTAACTCAGATTTTTATTTTCTAATTTTTTTTTTGCTAATTCAGATTTTTGTTTTTTTCTAATTTTTTTTTTGCTAATTCAGATTTTTTTTTTTTTTTTTTTTTTTGCTAATTCAGATTTTTTTTTTTTTGCTTATTCAGATTTTATTTTTTTGCTAATTCAGATTTTTTTTTGCTAATTCAAATTTTTTTTTTTTTTTTTTGCTAATTCAGATTTTTTTTTTTGTTAATTCAGATTTTTTTTTGCTAATTCAGATTTTTTTTTTGCTAATTCAGATATTTTTTGCTAATTCAGATTTTTTTTTTTTGCTAATTCAGATTTTTTTTTTTTTGGTAATTCAGATTTTTTTCCAAATTTTTTTTTGCTAATTCAGATTTTTTTTTGCTAATTCAGATTTTTTTTTTTTTTTTTTTTTTTGCTATTTTTTTTTGCTAAGTTTTTTTTTGCTATTTTTTTTTTTTGCTAAATCAGAGTTTTTTTTTTTTTTAGCTATTCAGATTTTTTTTTTGCTAATTCGGATTTTTTTTTTTGCTAATTCAGATTTTTTTTTTTGCTAATTCAGATTTTTTTTTTTTTGCTAGTTCAGATTTTTTTTTTCGAATTTTTTTTGCTAATTTTTTTTTTTTTGCTAATTCAGATTTTTTTTTTTTTTTTTGCTTATTCAGATTTTATTTTTTTTGCTAATTCAGATTTTTTTTTTATAATTTTTTTTGCTAATTCAGTTTCTTTTTTTTTTTTTTTGCTAATTCAGATTTTTTTTTTTTTGCTAATTCAGATTTTTTTTTTGCTAATTCAGATTTTTTTTTTTTGCTAATTCAGATTTTGTTTTTTTTTGTTTTTTTTTTTTTTTTTGTTTTTTTTTTTTTTTTTGCTAATTCAGATTTTTTTTTTTGGTAATTCAGATATTTTTTCTCTAAATTTTTTTTTTTGTTAAGTCAGATTTTTTTTTGCTAATTCAGATTTTTTTTTGCTAATTCAGATTTTTGTTTTTTTCTATTTTTTTTGCTAATTCAGATTTTTTTTTTTTTTGCTAATTTTTTTTTTTTTTTGCTAATTCAGATTTCTTTTTTTTTGCTGATTCAGATTTTTTTTTTTTTTTGCTAATTTAGATTTTTTTTTTTTTTGCTAATTCAGATTTTATTTTTTTTGCTAATTCAGATTTTTTTTTTTTGCTAATTTTTTTTTTTGCTAATTCAGATTTTTTTTGCTAATTCAGATTTTTTTGCTAATTCAGATTTTTTTGCTAATTCAGATTTTTTTTTGCTAATTCAGATTTTTTTTGCTAATTTTTACTTTTTTTTTGCTAATTCAGATTTTTTTTTCGAATTTTTTTGCCAATTTTTATTTTTTTTTTTTTGGTAATTCAGATTTTATTTTTTTTGCTAATTCAGATTTTTTTTTTCTAATTTTTTTTTTTTTGCTAATTCAGATTTTTTTTTTGCTAATTCAGATTTTTTTTTTGTAATTCAGATTTTTTTTCTAATTTTTTTTTTTTTCTAATTCAGATTTTTTTTTTTTTTTTGCTAATTCAGATTTTTTTTTTTGCTAATTTTTTTTTTTGCTAATTCAGATTTTTTTCTATTTTTTTTGCTAATTCAGATTTTTTTTTTATTTTTTTTTTTTTTTTGCTAATTCAGATTTTTTTTTTTGCTAATTTTTTTTTTTTTTGCTAATTCAGATTTTTTTCTATTTTTTTTGCTAATTCAGATTTTTTTTTTTATTTTTTATTTTTTTTTTGCTAATTCAGATTTTTTTTTGCTAATTCAGATTTTTTTTTTTTTTTTGCTAATTCAGATTTTTTTTGTTTTTGTTTTTTTTTTTTTTTTTTGCTAATTCAGATTTCTTTTTTTTTGCTAATTCAGATTTTTTTTTTTTGCTAATTTAGATATTTTTTTTTTTTGCTAATTCAGATTTTATTTTTTTTGCTAATTCAGATTTTTTTTTTTGCTAATTTTTTTTTTTTGCTAATTCAGATTTTTTTTGCTAATTCAGATTTTTTTGCTAATTCAGATTTTTTTTTTGCTAACTCAGATTTTTTTTTTGGTAATTCAGATTTTTTTTTCTAATTTTTTTTTTTTTGTAATTCCGATTTTATTTTTTTTTGCAAATTCAGATTTTTTTTTTCTAATTTTTTTTTCTAATTTTTTTTTTGCTAATTCAGATTTTTTTTGCTAATTTTTAGTTTTTTTTTTGCTAATTCAGATTTTTTTTTTTTTTTTTCTAATTTTTAGTTTTTTTTTTGCTAATTCAGATTTTATTTTTTTTGCTAATTCAGATTTTTTTTTTTGCTAATTTTTTTTTTTGCTAATTCAGATTTTTTTTGCTAATTCAGATTTTTTTGCTAATTCAGATTTTTTTTTTGCTAACTCAGATTTTTTTTTTTGGTAATTAAGATTTTTTTTTCTATTTTTAGTTTTTTTTTTTTATAATTCCGATTTTATTTTTTTTGCAAATTCAGATTTTTTTTTGTTTTTTTTTTTGCTAATTCAGATTTTTTATTTTTTTTTTTTTTGGTAATTCAGATTTTTTTCTAATTTTTTTTTTCTAACTCAGATTTTTATTTTCTAATTTTTTTTTGCTAATTCAGATTTTTTTTTTTTCTAATTCAGATTTTTGTTTTTTTCTAATTTTTTTTTTGCTAATTCAGATTTTTTTTTGTTTTTTTTTTTGCTAATTCAGATTTTTTTTTTTTTTTGCTAATTCAGATTTTTTTTTTTTGCTAATTCAGATTTTTTTTCGAATTTTTTTTGCTAATTTTTTTTTTTTTTTTTTTTTTTGCTAATTCAAATTTTTTTTTTTTTTTTGCTAATTCAGATTTTTTTTTTTTTTGCTATTTCAGATTTTTTTTTTTTGCTATTCAGATTTTTTTTGCTAATTCAGATTTTTTTTTTGTTTTTTTTTTTTTGCTAATTCAGATTTTTTTTGCTAATTCAGATTTTTTTGCTAATTCAGATTTTTTTTTTGCTAACTCAGATTTTTTTTTTTGGTAATTAAGATTTTTTTTTCTATTTTTAGTTTTTTTTTTTATAATTCCGATTTTATTTTTTTTGCAAATTCAGATTTTTTTTTTGTTTTTTTTTTGCTAATTCAGATTTTTTATTTTTTTTTTTTTGGTAATTCAGATTTTTTTTCTAATTTTTTTTTTTTTGCTAACTCAGATTTTTATTTTCTAATTTTTTTTTTACTAATTCAGATTTTTTTTTTGCTAATTCAGATTTTTGTTTTTTTCTAATTTTTTTTTTGCTAATTCAGATTTTTTTTTGTTTTTTTTTTTGCTAATTCAGATTTTTTTTTTTTTTTTGCTAATTCAGATTTTTTTTTTTTGCTAATTCAGATTTTTTTTCGAATTTTTTTTGCTAATTTTTTTTTTTTTTTTTTTTTGCTAATTCAAATTTTTTTTTTTTTTTTTGCTAATTCAGATTTTTTTTTTTTTTTTGCTATTTCAGATTTTTTTTTTTTGCTAATTGAGATTTTTTTTTTTTTTTTTTTTTTTTTTGGTAATTCAGATTTCCTTTTTTTTTTGGTAATTCAGATTGTTTTTTCTAATTTTTTTTTTGCTAACTCAGATTTTTTTTTCTAATTTTTTTTGCTAATTCAGATTTTTTTTGCTAATTCAGATTTTTGTTTTTTTCTATTTTTTTTTTGCTAAGTCAGATTTTTTTTTTGCTAATTTTTTTTTTTTTGCTAATTCAGACTGTTTTTTTTTTTTTGCTAATTCAGATTTTTTTTTAATTTTTTTTTTTGCTAATTTTTTTTTTGCTGTTTTTGTTTCTATTTTTTTTGCTAAATAAGAGTTTTTTTTTCAGCTATTCAGATTTTTTTTTTCTAATTTTTTTTTTTGTTAATTCATATTTTTTTTTTATTTTTTTTTTTTTTGCTAATTCAGATTTTTTTTTTGCTAATTCAGATTTTTTTTTTTTTAATTCAGATTTTTTTTTTTGCTAATTCAGATTTTTTTGCTAATTCAGATTTTTTTTTTGCTAACTCAGATTTTTTTTTTGGTAATTCAGATTTTTTTTTCTATTTTTAGTTTTTTTTTTGTAATTCCGATTTTATTTTTTTTGCAAATTCAGATTTTTTTTTGTATTTTTTTTTTGTTTTTTTTTTGCTAATTCAGATTTATTTTTTTTTTTTTTTGGTAATTCAGATTTTTTTTTCTAATTTTTTTTTTGCTAACTCAGATTTTTATTTTCTAATTTTTTTTTTGCTAATTCAGATTTTTGTTTTTTCTAATTTTTTTTTGCTAATTCAGATTTTTTTTTGTTTTTTTTTTTTTTTTTGCTAATTCAGATTTTTTTTTTTTTGCTAATTCATTTTTTTTTTTTTTGCTAATTCAGATTTTATTTTTTTTGCTAATTCAGATTTTTTTTTTGCTAATTTTTTTTTTTTTGCTAATTCAGATTTTTTTTGCTAATTCAGATTTTTTTGCTAATTCAGATTTTTTTTTTGCTAACTCAGATTTTTTTTTTTTGGTAATTCAGATTTTTTTTTCTATTTTTAGTTTTTTTTTTGTAATTCCGATTTTATTTTTTTTGCAAATTCAGATTTTTTTTTGTATTTTTTTTTTTGTTTTTTTTTTTTTTTGGTAATTCAGATTTTTTTTTCTAATTTTTTTTTTTTGGTAACTCAGATTTTTATTTTCTAATTTTTTTTTTTGCTAAATCAGATTTTTTTTTGCTAATTCAGATTTTTGTTTTTTTCTCATTTTTTTTGCTAATTCAGATTTTTTTTTTTTTTTTTTTTTGCTAATTCAGATTTTTTTTTTTGCTAATTCAGATTTTTTTCGACTTTTTTTTGCTAATTTTTTTTTTTTTTTTTTTTTTTGCTAATTCAGATTTTTTTTTTTTTTGCTAATTCAGATTTTATTTTTTTTGCTAATTCAGATTTTTTTTTTGCTAATTTTTTTTTTTTGCTAATTCAGATTTTTTTTCCTAATTCAGATTTTTTTGCTAATTCAGATTTTTTTTTTGCTAACTCAGATTTTTTTTTTGGTAATTCAGATTTTTTTTTCTATTTTTAGTTTTTTTTTTCTATTTTTAGTTTTTTTTTTGTAATTCCGATTTTATTTTTTTTGCAAATTCAGATTTTTTTTTTGCTAATTCAGTTTTTTTTTTTTTTTTGGTAATTCAGATTTTTTTTTCTAATTTTTTTTTTGCTAACTCAGATTTTTATTTTCTAATTTTTTTTTTGCTAATTCAGATTTTTGTTTTTTTCTAATTTTTTTTTGCTAATTCAGATTTTTTTTTGTTTTTTTTTTTTTTTTTTTTTGCTAATTCAGATTTTTTTTTTTTTGCTAATTCATTTTTTTTTTTTTTGCTAATTCAGATTTTATTTTTTTTGCTAATTCAGATTTTTTTTTTTGCTAATTTTTTTTTTTTGCTAATTCAGATTTTTTTTGCTAATTCAGATTTTTTTGCTAATTCAGATTTTTTTTTTGCTAACTCAGATTTTTTTTTTGGTAATTCAGATTTTTTTTTCTATTTTTAGTTTTTTTTTTGTAATTCCGATTTTATTTTTTTTGCAAATTCAGATTTTTTTTTGTAATTTTTTTTTGTTTTTTTTTTGCTAATTCAGATTTTTTTGCTAATTCAGATTTTTTTTTTTTTTTTTGGTAATTCAGATTTTTTTTTCTAATTTTTTTTTTGCTAACTCAGATTTTTATTTTCTAATTTTTTTTTTTGCTAATTCAGATTTTTTTTTGCTAATTCAGATTTTTGTTTTTTTCTCATTTTTTTTTGCTAATTCAGATTTTTTTTTTTTTTTTTTGCTAATTCAGATTTTTTTTTCGAATTGTTTTTGCTAATTTTTTTTTTTTTTTTTGCTAATTCAGATTTTTTTTGCTTATTCAGATTTTTTTTTATTTTGCTAATGCAGATTTTTTTTTTAATTTTTCCTTTGCTAATTCATATTTTTTTTTTTATTTGCTAATTCAATTTTTTTTTTTTTTTTTTGCTAATTCAGATTTTTTTTTGCTAATTCAGATTTTTTTTTTTTTTGCTATTTCAGATTTTTTTTTTTTGCTAATTCAGATTTTTTTTTGTTTTTTTTTTTTTTTTTTGCTAATTCAGATTTTCTTTTTTTTTTTGGTAATTCAGATTTTTTTTTCTAATTTTTTTTTTTGCTAACTCAGATTTTTTTTTCTAATTTTTTTTTGCTAATTCAGATTTTTTTTGCTAATTCAGATTTTTGTTTTTTTCTATTTTTTTTGCTAAGTCAGATTTTTTTTTGCTAATTTTTTTTTTTTTGCTAAATCATATTTTTTTTTTTTGCTAATCTTTAGTTTTTTTTTTTTGCTAATTCAGATTTTTTTCTAATTTTTTTTTTTGCTATTTTTTTTGCTAAATCAGATTTTTTTTTTTTTTTTAGCTATTCAGATTTTTTTTTTCTAATTTTTTTTTTGCTAATTCATATTTTTTTTTAATTTTTTTATTTTTTTTTGCTAATTCAGATTTTTTTTTTTGCTAATTCAGATTTTTTTTTTTTTTAATTCAGATTTTTTTTTTTGCTATTTCAGATTCTTTTGCTAATTCAGATTTTTTTTTGCTAACTCAAATTTTTTTTTTTGGTAATTCAGATTTTTTTTTCTATTTTTAGTTTTTTTTTTGTAATTCCGATTTTATTTTTTTTGCAAATTCAGATTTTTTTTTGTTTTTTTTTTGCTAATTCAGATTTATTTTTTTTTTTTTTTGGTAATTCAGATTTTTTTTTCTAATTTTTTTTTGCTAACTCAGATTTTTATTTTCTAATTTTTTTTTTGCTAATTCAGATTTTTGTTTTTTCTAATTTTTTTTTGCTAATTCAGATTTTTTTTTGCTAATTCAGATTTTTTTTTTTTTGCTAATTCATTTTTTTTTTTTTTCTAATTCAGATTTTATTTTTTTTGCTAATTCAGATTTTTTTTTTGCTAATTTTTTTTTTTTTGCTAATTCAGATTTTTTTTGATAATTCAGATTTTTTTGCTAATTCAGATTTTTTTTTTGCTAACTCAGATTTTTTTTTTTTGGTAATTCAGATTTTTTTTTCTATTTTTAGTTTTTTTTTTGTAATTCCGATTTTATTTTTTTTGCAAATTCAGATTTTTTTTTGTATTTTTTTTTTTGTTTTTTTTTTTTTTTGGTAATTCAGATTTTTTTTCTAATTTTTTTTTTTTGGTAACTCAGATTTTTATTTTCTAATTTTTTTTTTTGTTAATCAGATTTTTTTTTGCTAATTCAGATTTTTGTTTTTTTCTCATTTTTTTTTGCTAATTCAGATTTTTTTTTTTTTTTTTTTTTTTGCTAATTCAGATTTTTTTTTTTGCTAATTCAGATTTTTTTTTGCTAATTCAGATTTTTTTTTTTTTTTTTTTTTTTTGCTATTTTTTTTTTGCTAAGTTTTTTTTTTGCTATTTTTTTTTTTTGCTAAATCAGAGTTTTTTTTTTTTTTAGCTATTCAGATTTTTTTTTGCTAATTCGGATTTTTTTTTTTGCTAATTCAGATTTTTTTTTTTGCTAATTCAGATTTTTTTTTTTTTGCTAGTTCAGATTTTTTTTTTCGAATTTTTTTTGCTAATTTTTTTTTTTTTGCTAATTCAGATTTTTTTTTTTTTTTTTGCTTATTCAGATTTTATTTTTTTTGCTAATTCAGATTTTTTTTTTATAATTTTTTTTGCTAATTCAGTTTTTTTTTTCTAATTCAAATTTTTTCTTTTTTTTTTTTTTTGCTAATTCAGATTTTTTTTTTTTTGCTAATTCAGATTTTTTTTTGCTAATTCAGATTTTTTTTTTTTTGCTAATTCAGATTTTGTTTTTTTTTGTTTTTTTTTTTTTTTTTGTTTTTTTTTTTTTTTTGCTAATTCAGATTTTTTTTTTGGTAATTCAGATATTTTTTCTCTAAATTTTTTTTTTTGTTAAGTCAGATTTTTTTTTGCTAATTCAGATTTTTTTTTGCTAATTCAGATTTTTGTTTTTTTCTATTTTTTTTGCTAATTCAGATTTTTTTTTTTTTTGCTAATTTTTTTTTTTTTTGCTAATTCAGATTTCTTTTTTTTTGCTGATTCAGATTTTTTTTTTTTTTGCTAATTTAGATTTTTTTTTTTTTGCTAATTCAGATTTTATTTTTTTTGCTAATTCAGATTTTTTTTTTTTGCTAATTTTTTTTTTTGCTAATTCAGATTTTTTTTGCTAATTCAGATTTTTTTGCTAATTCAGATTTTTTTGCTAATTCAGATTTTTTTTTGCTAATTCAGATTTTTTTTGCTAATTTTTACTTTTTTTTTGCTAATTCAGATTTTTTTTTCGAATTTTTTTGCCAATTTTTATTTTTTTTTTTTTGGTAATTCAGATTTTATTTTTTTTGCTAATTCAGATTTTTTTTTTCTAATTTTTTTTTTTTTGCTAATTCAGATTTTTTTTTTGCTAATTCAGATTTTTTTTTTGTAATTCAGATTTTTTTTCTAATTTTTTTTTTTTTCTAATTCAGATTTTTTTTTTTTTTTGCTAATTCAGATTTTTTTTTTTGCTAATTTTTTTTTTTGCTAATTCAGATTTTTTTCTATTTTTTTTGCTAATTCAGATTTTTTTTTTTATTTTTTTTTTTTTTTGCTAATTCAGATTTTTTTTTTTGCTAATTTTTTTTTTTTTTGCTAATTCAGATTTTTTTCTATTTTTTTTGCTAATTCAGATTTTTTTTTTATTTTTATTTTTTTTTTGCTAATTCAGATTTTTTTTTGCTAATTCAGATTTTTTTTTTTTTTTTGCTAATTCAGATTTTTTTTGTTTTTGTTTTTTTTTTTTTTTTTTGCTAATTCAGATTTCTTTTTTTTTGCTAATTCAGATTTTTTTTTTTTTGCTAATTTAGATATTTTTTTTTTTTGCTAATTCAGATTTTATTTTTTTTGCTAATTCAGATTTTTTTTTTTGCTAATTTTTTTTTTTTGCTAATTCAGATTTTTTTTGCTAATTCAGATTTTTTTGCTAATTCAGATTTTTTTTTGCTAACTCAGATTTTTTTTTTGGTAATTCAGATTTTTTTTTCTAATTTTTTTTTTTTTTGTAATTCCGATTTTATTTTTTTTTGCAAATTCAGATTTTTTTTTCTAATTTTTTTTTCTAATTTTTTTTTTGCTAATTCAGATTTTTTTTGCTAATTTTTAGTTTTTTTTTTGCTAATTCAGATTTTTTTTTTTTTTTTTCTAATTTTTAGTTTTTTTTTTGCTAATTCAGATTTTATTTTTTTTGCTAATTCAGATTTTTTTTTTTGCTAATTTTTTTTTTTGCTAATTCAGATTTTTTTTGCTAATTCAGATTTTTTTGCTAATTCAGATTTTTTTTTTGCTAACTCAGATTTTTTTTTTTGGTAATTAAGATTTTTTTTTCTATTTTTAGTTTTTTTTTTTTATAATTCCGATTTTATTTTTTTTGCAAATTCAGATTTTTTTTTGTTTTTTTTTTTGCTAATTCAGATTTTTTATTTTTTTTTTTTTTGGTAATTCAGATTTTTTTCTAATTTTTTTTTTCTAACTCAGATTTTTATTTTCTAATTTTTTTTTGCTAATTCAGATTTTTTTTTTTTCTAATTCAGATTTTTGTTTTTTTCTAATTTTTTTTTTGCTAATTCAGATTTTTTTTTGTTTTTTTTTTT
The DNA here is from genome assembly GCA_963930735.1 of Dioctria linearis. NCBI lineage: Eukaryota > Metazoa > Arthropoda > Insecta > Diptera > Asilidae > Dioctria > Dioctria linearis. The sequence goes on along the minus strand of CAWVNZ010001915.1, from coordinate 98,469 downwards.
GCTAATTCAGATTTTTTTTTTTTTTTTGCTAATTCAGATTTTTTTTTTTTGCTAATTCAGATTTTTTTTCGAATTTTTTTTGCTAATTTTTTTTTTTTTTTTTTTTTTTTGCTAATTCAAATTTTTTTTTTTTTTTTTGCTAATTCAGATTTTTTTTTTTTTTTTGCTATTTCAGATTTTTTTTTTTTGCTAATTCAGATTTTTTTTTGTTTTTTTTTTTTGCTAATTCAGATTTTTTTTGCTAATTCAGATTTTTTTGCTAATTCAGATTTTTTTTTTGCTAACTCAGATTTTTTTTTTTGGTAATTAAGATTTTTTTTTCTATTTTTAGTTTTTTTTTTTATAATTCCGATTTTATTTTTTTTGCAAATTCAGATTTTTTTTTTGTTTTTTTTTTGCTAATTCAGATTTTTTATTTTTTTTTTTTTGGTAATTCAGATTTTTTTTCTAATTTTTTTTTTTTTGCTAACTCAGATTTTTATTTTCTAATTTTTTTTTTACTAATTCAGATTTTTTTTTTGCTAATTCAGATTTTTGTTTTTTTCTAATTTTTTTTTTGCTAATTCAGATTTTTTTTTGTTTTTTTTTTTGCTAATTCAGATTTTTTTTTTTTTTTTGCTAATTCAGATTTTTTTTTTTTGCTAATTCAGATTTTTTTTCGAATTTTTTTTGCTAATTTTTTTTTTTTTTTTTTTTTTTGCTAATTCAAATTTTTTTTTTTTTTTTGCTAATTCAGATTTTTTTTTTTTTTTTGCTATTTCAGATTTTTTTTTTTTGCTAATTGAGATTTTTTTTTTTTTTTTTTTTTTTTTTGGTAATTCAGATTTCCTTTTTTTTTTGGTAATTCAGATTGTTTTTTCTAATTTTTTTTTTGCTAACTCAGATTTTTTTTTCTAATTTTTTTTGCTAATTCAGATTTTTTTTGCTAATTCAGATTTTTGTTTTTTCTATTTTTTTTTTGCTAAGTCAGATTTTTTTTTTGCTAATTTTTTTTTTTTTGCTAATTCAGACTGTTTTTTTTTTTTGCTAATTCAGATTTTTTTTAATTTTTTTTTTTTGCTAATTTTTTTTTTGCTGTTTTTGTTTCTATTTTTTTTGCTAAATAAGAGTTTTTTTTTCAGCTATTCAGATTTTTTTTTCTAATTTTTTTTTTTGTTAATTCATATTTTTTTTTTATTTTTTTTTTTTTTGCTAATTCAGATTTTTTTTTTTGCTAATTCAGATTTTTTTTTTTTAATTCAGATTTTTTTTTTTGCTAATTCAGATTTTTTTGCTAATTCAGATTTTTTTTTGCTAACTCAGATTTTTTTTTTGGTAATTCAGATTTTTTTTTCTATTTTTAGTTTTTTTTTTGTAATTCCGATTTTATTTTTTTTGCAAATTCAGATTTTTTTTTGTATTTTTTTTTTGTTTTTTTTTTGCTAATTCAGATTTATTTTTTTTTTTTTTTGGTAATTCAGATTTTTTTTTTCTAATTTTTTTTTTGCTAACTCAGATTTTTATTTTCTAATTTTTTTTTTGCTAATTCAGATTTTTGTTTTTTCTAATTTTTTTTGCTAATTCAGATTTTTTTTTGTTTTTTTTTTTTTTTTTGCTAATTCAGATTTTTTTTTTTTTGCTAATTCATTTTTTTTTTTTTTTGCTAATTCAGATTTTATTTTTTTTGCTAATTCAGATTTTTTTTTTGCTAATTTTTTTTTTTTTGCTAATTCAGATTTTTTTTGCTAATTCAGATTTTTTTGCTAATTCAGATTTTTTTTTTGCTAACTCAGATTTTTTTTTTTTGGTAATTCAGATTTTTTTTTCTATTTTTAGTTTTTTTTTTGTAATTCCGATTTTATTTTTTTTGCAAATTCAGATTTTTTTTTGTATTTTTTTTTTGTTTTTTTTTTTTTTTGGTAATTCAGATTTTTTTTTCTAATTTTTTTTTTGGTAACTCAGATTTTTATTTTCTAATTTTTTTTTTGCTAAATCAGATTTTTTTTTGCTAATTCAGATTTTTGTTTTTTTCTCATTTTTTTTGCTAATTCAGATTTTTTTTTTTTTTTTTTTTTGCTAATTCAGATTTTTTTTTTTGCTAATTCAGATTTTTTTCGACTTTTTTTTGCTAATTTTTTTTTTTTTTTTTTTTTTGCTAATTCAGATTTTTTTTTTTTTTGCTAATTCAGATTTTATTTTTTTTGCTAATTCAGATTTTTTTTTTTGCTAATTTTTTTTTTTGCTAATTCAGATTTTTTTTCCTAATTCAGATTTTTTTGCTAATTCAGATTTTTTTTTTTGCTAACTCAGATTTTTTTTTTGGTAATTCAGATTTTTTTTTCTATTTTTAGTTTTTTTCTATTTTTAGTTTTTTTTTTGTAATTCCGATTTTATTTTTTTTGCAAATTCAGATTTTTTTTTTGCTAATTCAGTTTTTTTTTTTTTTTTGGTAATTCAGATTTTTTTTTCTAATTTTTTTTTTGCTAACTCAGATTTTTATTTTCTAATTTTTTTTTTGCTAATTCAGATTTTTGTTTTTTTCTAATTTTTTTTTGCTAATTCAGATTTTTTTTTGTTTTTTTTTTTTTTTTTTTTGCTAATTCAGATTTTTTTTTTTTTGCTAATTCATTTTTTTTTTTTTTGCTAATTCAGATTTTATTTTTTTTGCTAATTCAGATTTTTTTTTTTGCTAATTTTTTTTTTTTGCTAATTCAGATTTTTTTTGCTAATTCAGATTTTTTTGCTAATTCAGATTTTTTTTTTGCTAACTCAGATTTTTTTTTTGGTAATTCAGATTTTTTTTTCTATTTTTAGTTTTTTTTTTGTAATTCCGATTTTATTTTTTTTGCAAATTCAGATTTTTTTTTGTAATTTTTTTTTGTTTTTTTTTTGCTAATTCAGATTTTTTTGCTAATTCAGATTTTTTTTTTTTTTTTTTGGTAATTCAGATTTTTTTTTCTAATTTTTTTTTTGCTAACTCAGATTTTTATTTTCTAATTTTTTTTTTTGCTAATTCAGATTTTTTTTTGCTAATTCAGATTTTTGTTTTTTTCTCATTTTTTTTTGCTAATTCAGATTTTTTTTTTTTTTTTTTGCTAATTCAGATTTTTTTTTCGAATTGTTTTTGCTAATTTTTTTTTTTTTTTTTGCTAATTCAGATTTTTTTTGCTTATTCAGATTTTTTTTTTATTTTGCTAATGCAGATTTTTTTTTTAATTTTTCCTTTGCTAATTCATATTTTTTTTTTTATTTGCTAATTCAATTTTTTTTTTTTTTTTTTGCTAATTCAGATTTTTTTTTGCTAATTCAGATTTTTTTTTTTTTTGCTATTTCAGATTTTTTTTTTTTGCTAATTCAGATTTTTTTTTGTTTTTTTTTTTTTTTTTGCTAATTCAGATTTTCTTTTTTTTTTTGGTAATTCAGATTTTTTTTTCTAATTTTTTTTTTTGCTAACTCAGATTTTTTTTTCTAATTTTTTTTTGCTAATTCAGATTTTTTTTGCTAATTCAGATTTTTGTTTTTTTCTATTTTTTTTGCTAAGTCAGATTTTTTTTTGCTAATTTTTTTTTTTTTGCTAAATCATATTTTTTTTTTTTGCTAATCTTTAGTTTTTTTTTTTTGCTAATTCAGATTTTTTTCTAATTTTTTTTTTTGCTATTTTTTTTGCTAAATCAGATTTTTTTTTTTTTTTTAGCTATTCAGATTTTTTTTTTCTAATTTTTTTTTTGCTAATTCATATTTTTTTTTAATTTTTTTATTTTTTTTTGCTAATTCAGATTTTTTTTTTTGCTAATTCAGATTTTTTTTTTTTTTAATTCAGATTTTTTTTTTTGCTATTTCAGATTCTTTTGCTAATTCAGATTTTTTTTTGCTAACTCAAATTTTTTTTTTTGGTAATTCAGATTTTTTTTTCTATTTTTAGTTTTTTTTTTGTAATTCCGATTTTATTTTTTTTGCAAATTCAGATTTTTTTTTGTTTTTTTTTTGCTAATTCAGATTTATTTTTTTTTTTTTTTGGTAATTCAGATTTTTTTTTCTAATTTTTTTTTGCTAACTCAGATTTTTATTTTCTAATTTTTTTTTTGCTAATTCAGATTTTTGTTTTTTCTAATTTTTTTTTGCTAATTCAGATTTTTTTTTGCTAATTCAGATTTTTTTTTTTTTGCTAATTCATTTTTTTTTTTTTCTAATTCAGATTTTATTTTTTTTGCTAATTCAGATTTTTTTTTTGCTAATTTTTTTTTTTTTGCTAATTCAGATTTTTTTTGATAATTCAGATTTTTTTGCTAATTCAGATTTTTTTTTTGCTAACTCAGATTTTTTTTTTTTGGTAATTCAGATTTTTTTTTCTATTTTTAGTTTTTTTTTTGTAATTCCGATTTTATTTTTTTTGCAAATTCAGATTTTTTTTTGTATTTTTTTTTTTGTTTTTTTTTTTTTTTGGTAATTCAGATTTTTTTTCTAATTTTTTTTTTTTGGTAACTCAGATTTTTATTTTCTAATTTTTTTTTTTGTTAATCAGATTTTTTTTTGCTAATTCAGATTTTTGTTTTTTTCTCATTTTTTTTTGCTAATTCAGATTTTTTTTTTTTTTTTTTTTTTTTGCTAATTCAGATTTTTTTTTTTGCTAATTCAGATTTTTTTCGAATTTTTTTTGCTAATTTTTTTTTTTTTTTTTTTTTTGCTAATTCAGATTTTTTTTGCTTATTCAGATTTTTTTTTTTTTTGCTAATTCAGATTTTTTTTTTTTTTGCTAATTCAGATTTTATTTTTTTTGCTAATTCAGATTTTTTTTTTTGCTAATTTTTTTTTTTTGCTAATTCAGATTTTTTTTGCTAATTCAGATTTTTTTGCTAATTCAGATTTTTTTTTTTGCTAACTCAGATTTTTTTTTTGGTAATTCAGATTTTTTTTTTTGCTAACTCAGATTTTTTTTTTGGTAATTCAGATTTTTTTTTCTAATTTTTTTTTTTTTTTTGTAATTCCGATTTTATTTTTTTTTGCAAATTCAGATTTTTTTTTCTAATTTTTTTTTCTAATTTTTTTTTTGCTAATTCAGATTTTTTTTTGCTAATTTTTAGTTTTTTTTTTTGCTAATTCAGATTTTTTTTTTTTTTGCTAATTTTTAGTTTTTTTTTTGCTAATTCAGATTTTATTTTTTTTGCTAATTCAGATTTTTTTTTTTGCTAATTTTTTTTTTTGCTAATTCAGATTTTTTTTGCTAATTCAGATTTTTTTGCTAATTCAGATTTTTTTTTTGCTAACTCAGATTTTTTTTTTTGGTAATTAAGATTTTTTTTTCTATTTTTAGTTTTTTTTTTTTACAATTCCGATTTTATTTTTTTTGCAAATTCAGATTTTTTTTTTGTTTTTTTTTTGCTAATTCAGATTTTTTATTTTTTTTTTTTTGGTAATTCAGATTTTTTTTCTAATTTTTTTTTTTTTGCTAACTCAGATTTTTATTTTCTAATTTTTTTTTTACTAATTCAGATTTTTTTTTTGCTAATTCAGATTTTTGTTTTTTTCTAATTTTTTTTTTGCTAATTCAGATTTTTTTTTGTTTTTTTTTTGCTAATTCAGATTTTTTTTTTTTTTTTGCTAATTCAGATTTTTTTTTTTTGCTAATTCAGATTTTTTTTCGAATTTTTTTTGCTAATTTTTTTTTTTTTTTTTTTTTTGCTAATTCAAATTTTTTTTTTTTTTTTTTTTGCTAATTCAGATTTTTTTTTTTTTTTTGCTATTTCAGATTTTTTTTTTTTGCTAATTGAGATTTTTTTTTGTTTTTTTTTTTTTTTTTTTTTGGTAATTCAGATTTTCTTTTTTTTTTTTGGTAATTCAGATTTTTTTTTCTAATTTTTTTTTTGCTAACTCAGATTTTTTTTTCTAATTTTTTTTGCTAATTCAGATTTTTTTTGCTAATTCAGATTTTTGTTTTTTTCTATTTTTTTTTGCTAAGTCAGATTTTTTTTTTGCTAATTTTTTTTTTTTTGCTAATTCAGACTGTTTTTTTTTTTTTTGCTAATTTTAATTTTTTTTTTTGCTAATTCAGATTTTTTTTCTAATTTTTTTTTTGCTAATTTTTTTTTTGCTGTTTTTTTTTCTATTTTTTTGCTAAATAAGAGTTTTTTTTTCAGCTATTCAGATTTTTTTTTTCTAATTTTTTTTTTTTGTTAATTCATATTTTTTTTTTATTTTTTTTTTTTTGCTAGTTCAGATTTTTTTTTTGCTAATTCAGATTTTTTTTTTTTTAATTCAGATTTTTTTTTTGCTAATTCAGATTTTTTTGCTAATTCAGATTTTTTTTTTGCTAACTCAGATTTTTTTTTGGTAATTCAGATTTTTTTTTCTATTTTTAGTTTTTTTTTTGTAATTCCGATTTAATTTTTTTTGCAAATTCAGATTTTTTTTTGTTTTTTTTTTGCTAATTCAGATTTTTTTTTTTTTTTTTTTGGTAATTCAGATTTTTTTTTCTAATTTTTTTTTTGCTAACTCAGATTTTTATTTTCTAATTTTTTTTTTGCTAATTCAGATTTTTGTTTTTTCTAATTTTTTTTTGCTAATTCAGATTTTTTTTTGTTTTTTTTTTTTTTTGCTAATTCAGATTTTTTTTTTTTTGCTAATTCATTTTTTTTTTTTTGCTAATTCAGATTTTATTTTTTTTGCTAATTCAGATTTTTTTTTTGCTAATTTTTTTTTTTTGCTAATTCAGATTTTTTTTGATAATTCAGATTTTTTTGCTAATTCAGATTTTTTTTTTGCTAACTCAGATTTTTTTTTTTGGTAATTCAGATTTTTTTTTCTATTTTTAGTTTTTTTTTTGTAATTCCGATTTTATTTTTTTTGCAAATTCAGATTTTTTTTTGTATTTTTTTTTTTGTTTTTTTTTTTTTTTGGTAATTCAGATTTTTTTTTCTAATTTTTTTTTTTGGTAACTCAGATTTTTATTTTCTAATTTTTTTTTTTGTTAATCAGATTTTTTTTTGCTAATTCAGATTTTTGTTTTTTTCTCATTTTTTTTTGCTAATTCAGATTTTTTTTTTGCTAATTCAGATTTTTTTTTTTGCTAATTCAGATTTTTTTCGAATTTTTTTTGCTAATTTTTTTTTTTTTTTTTTTTTTTTGCTAATTCAGATTTTTTTTGCTTATTCAGATTTTTTTTTTTTGCTAATTCAGATTTTTTTTTTTTTTGCTAATTCAGATTTTATTTTTTTTGCTAATTCAGATTTTTTTTTTTGCTAATTTTTTTTTTTTTGCTAATTCAGATTTTTTTTGCTAATTCAGATTTTTTTGCTAATTCAGATTTTTTTTTTGCTAACTCAGATTTTTTTTTTGGTAATTCAGATTTTTTTTTCTATTTTTAGTTTTTTTTTTCTATTTTTAGTTTTTTTTTTGTAATTCCGATTTTATTTTTTTTGCAAATTCAGATTTTTTTTTTGCTAATTCAGTTTTTTTTTTTTTTTGGTAATTCAGATTTTTTTTTCTAATTTTTTTTTTGCTAACTCAGATTTTTATTTTCTAATTTTTTTTTTGCTAATTCAGATTTTTGTTTTTTTCTAATTTTTTTTTGCTAATTCAGATTTTTTTTTTTTTTTTTTTTTTTGCTAATTCAGATTTTTTTTTTTTGCTTATTCAGATTTTATTTTTTTGCTAATTCAGATTTTTTTTTGTTAATTCAGATTTTTTTTTTTTTGCTAATTCAAATTTTTTTTTTTTTTTTTTGCTAATTCAGATTTTTTTTTTTGTTAATTCAGATTTTTTTTTTGCTAATTCAGATTTTTTTTTTGCTAATTCAGATGTTTTTTGCTAATTCAGATTTTTTTTTTTTTGCTAATTCAGATTTTTTTTTTTTTGGTAATTCAGATTTTTTTTCCAAATTTTTTTTTGCTAATTCAGATTTTTTTTTGCTAATTCAGATTTTTTTTTTTTTTTTTTTTTTTTGCTATTTTTTTTTTGCTAAGTTTTTTTTTTGCTATTTTTTTTTTTTGCTAAATCAGAGTTTTTTTTTTTTTTAGCTATTCAGATTTTTTTTTGCTAATTCGGATTTTTTTTTTTGCTAATTCAGATTTTTTTTTTTGCTAATTCAGATTTTTTTTTTTTTGCTAGTTCAGATTTTTTTTTTCGAATTTTTTTTGCTAATTTTTTTTTTTTTGCTAATTCAGATTTTTTTTTTTTTTTTTGCTTATTCAGATTTTATTTTTTTTGCTAATTCAGATTTTTTTTTTATAATTTTTTTTGCTAATTCAGTTTTTTTTTTTCTAATTCAAATTTTTTCTTTTTTTTTTTTTTTGCTAATTCAGATTTTTTTTTTTTGCTAATTCAGATTTTTTTTTGCTAATTCAGATTTTTTTTTTTTGCTAATTCAGATTTTGTTTTTTTTTGTTTTTTTTTTTTTTTTGTTTTTTTTTTTTTTTGCTAATTCAGATTTTTTTTTTGGTAATTCAGATATTTTTTCTCTAAATTTTTTTTTTTTGCTAAGTCAGATTTTTTTTTGCTAATTCAGATTTTTTTTTGCTAATTCAGATTTTTGTTTTTTTCTATTTTTTTTGCTAATTCAGATTTTTTTTTTTTTTGCTAATTTTTTTTTTTTTTGCTAATTCAGATTTCTTTTTTTTTGCTAATTCAGATTTTATTTTTTTTGCTAATTCAGATTTTTTTTTTTTGCTAATTTTTTTTTTTGCTAATTCAGATTTTTTTTGCTAATTCAGATTTTTTTGCTAATTCAGATTTTTTTGCTAATTCAGATTTTTTTTTGCTAATTCAGATTTTTTTTGCTAATTTTTACTTTTTTTTTGCTAATTCAGATTTTTTTTTCGAATTTTTTTGCCAATTTTTATTTTTTTTTTTTTGGTAATTCAGATTTTATTTTTTTTGCTAATTCAGATTTTTTTTTTCTAATTTTTTTTTTTTTGCTAATTCAGATTTTTTTTTTGCTAATTCAGATTTTTTTTTTTGTAATTCAGATTTTTTTTCTAATTTTTTTTTTTTTCTAATTCAGATTTTTTTTTTTTTTTGCTAATTCAGATTTTTTTTTTTGCTAATTTTTTTTTTTTTGCTAATTCAGATTTTTTTCTATTTTTTTTGCTAATTCAGATTTTTTTTTTTATTTTTTTTTTTTTTTGCTAATTCAGATTTTTTTTTTTGCTAATTTTTTTTTTTTTTGCTAATTCAGATTTTTTTCTATTTTTTTTGCTAATTCAGATTTTTTTTTTATTTTTATTTTTTTTTTGCTAATTCAGATTTTTTTTTGCTAATTCAGATTTTTTTTTTTTTTTTGCTAATTCAGATTTTTTTTGTTTTTGTTTTTTTTTTTTTTTTTTGCTAATTCAGATTTCTTTTTTTTTGCTAATTCAGATTTTTTTTTTTTTGCTAATTTAGATATTTTTTTTTTTTGCTAATTCAGATTTTATTTTTTTTGCTAATTCAGATTTTTTTTTTTGCTAATTTTTTTTTTTTTGCTAATTCAGATTTTTTTTGCTAATTCAGATTTTTTTGCTAATTCAGATTTTTTTTTGCTAACTCAGATTTTTTTTTTGGTAATTCAGATTTTTTTTTCTAATTTTTTTTTTTTTTGTAATTCCGATTTTATTTTTTTTTGCAAATTCAGATTTTTTTTTCTAATTTTTTTTTCTAATTTTTTTTTGCTAATTCAGATTTTTTTTGCTAATTTTTAGTTTTTTTTTTGCTAATTCAGATTTTTTTTTTTTTTTTTCTAATTTTTAGTTTTTTTTTTGCTAATTCAGATTTTATTTTTTTTGCTAATTCAGATTTTTTTTTTTGCTAATTTTTTTTTTTGCTAATTCAGATTTTTTTTGCTAATTCAGATTTTTTTGCTAATTCAGATTTTTTTTTTGCTAACTCAGATTTTTTTTTTTGGTAATTAAGATTTTTTTTTCTATTTTTAGTTTTTTTTTTTTATAATTCCGATTTTATTTTTTTTGCAAATTCAGATTTTTTTTTGTTTTTTTTTTTTGCTAATTCAGATTTTTTATTTTTTTTTTTTTTGGTAATTCAGATTTTTTTCTAATTTTTTTTTTTCTAACTCAGATTTTTATTTTCTAATTTTTTTTTGCTAATTCAGATTTTTTTTTTTTCTAATTCAGATTTTTGTTTTTTTCTAATTTTTTTTTTGCTAATTCAGATTTTTTTTTGTTTTTTTTTTTTGCTAATTCAGATTTTTTTTGCTAATTCAGATTTTTTTGCTAATTCAGATTTTTTTTTTGCTAACTCAGATTTTTTTTTTTGGTAATTAAGATTTTTTTTTCTATTTTTAGTTTTTTTTTTTATAATTCCGATTTTATTTTTTTTGCAAATTCAGATTTTTTTTTTGTTTTTTTTTTGCTAATTCAGATTTTTTATTTTTTTTTTTTTTGGTAATTCAGATTTTTTTTCTAATTTTTTTTTTTTTGCTAACTCAGATTTTTATTTTCTAATTTTTTTTTTACTAATTCAGATTTTTTTTTTGCTAATTCAGATTTTTGTTTTTTTCTAATTTTTTTTTTGCTAATTCAGATTTTTTTTTGTTTTTTTTTTTGCTAATTCAGATTTTTTTTTTTTTTTGCTAATTCAGATTTTTTTTTTTTGCTAATTCAGATTTTTTTTCGAATTTTTTTTGCTAATTTTTTTTTTTTTTTTTTTTTTTGCTAATTCAAATTTTTTTTTTTTTTTTGCTAATTCAGATTTTTTTTTTTTGCTAATTGAGATTTTTTTTTGTTTTTTTTTTTTTTTTTGGTAATTCAGATTTCCTTTTTTTTTTGGTAATTCAGATTGTTTTTTCTAATTTTTTTTTTGCTAACTCAGATTTTTTTTTCTAATTTTTTTTGCTAATTCAGATTTTTTTTGCTAATTCAGATTTTTGTTTTTTTCTATTTTTTTTTGCTAAGTCAGATTTTTTTTTTGCTAATTTTTTTTTTTTGCTAATTCAGACTGTTTTTTTTTTTTGCTAATTCAGATTTTTTTTCTAATTTTTTTTTTTGCTAATTTTTTTTTTGCTGTTTTTGTTTCTATTTTTTTTGCTAAATAAGAGTTTTTTTTTCAGCTATTCAGATTTTTTTTTTCTAATTTTTTTTTTTGTTAATTCATATTTTTTTTTTATTTTTTTTTTTTTTTGCTAATTCAGATTTTTTTTTTGCTAATTCAGATTTTTTTTTTTTAATTCAGATTTTTTTTTTGCTAATTCAGATTTTTTTGCTAATTCAGATTTTTTTTTTGCTAACTCAGATTTTTTTTTTGGTAATTCAGATTTTTTTTTCTATTTTTAGTTTTTTTTTTGTAATTCCGATTTTATTTTTTTTGCAAATTCAGATTTTTTTTTGTATTTTTTTTTTGTTTTTTTTTTGCTAATTCAGATTTATTTTTTTTTTTTTTTGGTAATTCAGATTTTTTTTTCTAATTTTTTTTTTGCTAACTCAGATTTTTATTTTCTAATTTTTTTTTTGCTAATTCAGATTTTTGTTTTTTCTAATTTTTTTTTGCTAATTCAGATTTTTTTTTGTTTTTTTTTTTTTTTTTGCTAATTCAGATTTTTTTTTTTTGCTAATTAATTTTTTTTTTTTTTGCTAATTCAGATTTTATTTTTTTTGCTAATTCAGATTTTTTTTTTGCTAATTTTTTTTTTTTTTGCTAATTCAGATTTTTTTTGCTAATTCAGATTTTTTTGCTAATTCAGATTTTTTTTTTGCTAACTCAGATTTTTTTTTTTTGGTAATTCAGATTTTTTTTTCTATTTTTAGTTTTTTTTTTGTAATTCCGATTTTATTTTTTTTGCAAATTCAGATTTTTTTTTGTATTTTTTTTTTTGTTTTTTTTTTTTTTTGGTAATTCAGATTTTTTTTTCTAATTTTTTTTTTTTGGTAACTCAGATTTTTATTTTCTAATTTTTTTTTTTGCTAAATCAGATTTTTTTTTGCTAATTCAGATTTTTGTTTTTTTCTCATTTTTTTTGCTAATTCAGATTTTTTTTTTTTTTTTTTTTTTGCTAATTCAGATTTTTTTTTTTGCTAATTCAGATTTTTTTCGACTTTTTTTTGCTAATTTTTTTTTTTTTTTTTTTTTTTGCTAATTCAGATTTTTTTTGCTTATTCAGATTTTTTTTTTTTTGCTAATTCAGATTTTTTTTTTTTTTGCTAATTCAGATTTTATTTTTTTTGCTAATTCAGATTTTTTTTTTTGCTAATTTTTTTTTTTTGCTAATTCAGATTTTTTTTCCTAATTCAGATTTTTTTGCTAATTCAGATTTTTTTTTTGCTAACTCAGATTTTTTTTTTGGTAATTCAGATTTTTTTTTCTATTTTTAGTTTTTTTTTTCTATTTTTAGTTTTTTTTTTGTAATTCCGATTTTATTTTTTTTGCAAATTCAGATTTTTTTTTTGCTAATTCAGTTTTTTTTTTTTTTTTGGTAATTCAGATTTTTTTTTCTAATTTTTTTTTTGCTAACTCAGATTTTTATTTTCTAATTTTTTTTTTGCTAATTCAGATTTTTGTTTTTTTCTAATTTTTTTTTGCTAATTCAGATTTTTTTTTGTTTTTTTTTTTTTTTTTTTGCTAATTCAGATTTTTTTTTTTTTGCTAATTCATTTTTTTTTTTTTTTGCTAATTCAGATTTTATTTTTTTTGCTAATTCAGATTTTTTTTTTTGCTAATTTTTTTTTTTGCTAATTCAGATTTTTTTTGCTAATTCAGATTTTTTTGCTAATTCAGATTTTTTTTTTGCTAACTCAGATTTTTTTTTTGGTAATTCAGATTTTTTTTTCTATTTTTAGTTTTTTTTTTGTAATTCCGATTTTATTTTTTTTGCAAATTCAGATTTTTTTTTGTAATTTTTTTTTTTTTTTTTTGCTAATTCAGATTTTTTTGCTAATTCAGATTTTTTTTTTTTTTTTTTGGTAATTCAGATTTTTTTTTCTAATTTTTTTTTTGCTAACTCAGATTTTTATTTTCTAATTTTTTTTTTTGCTAATTCAGATTTTTTTTTGCTAATTCAGATTTTTGTTTTTTTCTCATTTTTTTTTGCTAATTCAGATTTTTTTTTTTTTTTTTTGCTAATTCAGATTTTTTTTTCGAATTGTTTTTGCTAATTTTTTTTTTTTTTTTTGCTAATTCAGATTTTTTTTGCTTATTCAGATTTTTTTTTTATTTTGCTAATGCAGATTTTTTTTTTAATTTTTCCTTTGCTAATTCATATTTTTTTTTTATTTGCTAATTCAATTTTTTTTTTTTTTTTTGCTAATTCAGATTTTTTTTTGCTAATTCAGATTTTTTTTTTTTTTGCTATTTCAGATTTTTTTTTTTTGCTAATTCAGATTTTTTTTTGTTTTTTTTTTTTTTTTTGCTAATTCAGATTTTCTTTTTTTTTTTGGTAATTCAGATTTTTTTTTCTAATTTTTTTTTTTGCTAACTCAGATTTTTTTTTCTAATTTTTTTTTGCTAATTCAGATTTTTTTTGCTAATTCAGATTTTTGTTTTTTTCTATTTTTTTTGCTAAGTCAGATTTTTTTTTGCTAATTTTTTTTTTTTTGCTAAATCATATTTTTTTTTTTTTGCTAATCTTTAGTTTTTTTTTTTTGCTAATTCAGATTTTTTTCTAATTTTTTTTTTTGCTATTTTTTTTGCTAAATCAGATTTTTTTTTTTTTTTTAGCTATTCAGATTTTTTTTTTCTAATTTTTTTTTGCTAATTCATATTTTTTTTTAATTTTTTTATTTTTTTTTGCTAATTCAGATTTTTTTTTTTGCTAATTCAGATTTTTTTTTTTTTTAATTCAGATTTTTTTTTTGCTATTTCAGATTCTTTTGCTAATTCAGATTTTTTTTTTGCTAACTCAAATTTTTTTTTTTGGTAATTCAGATTTTTTTTTCTATTTTTAGTTTTTTTTTTGTAATTCCGATTTTATTTTTTTTGCAAATTCAGATTTTTTTTTGTTTTTTTTTTGCTAATTCAGATTTTTTTTTTTTTTTTTTTGGTAATTCAGATTTTTTTTTCTAATTTTTTTTTTGCTAACTCAGATTTTTATTTTCTAATTTTTTTTTTGCTAATTCAGATTTTTGTTTTTTCTAATTTTTTTTTGCTAATTCAGATTTTTTTTTGTTTTTTTTTTTTTTTGCTAATTCAGATTTTTTTTTTTTTGCTAATTCATTTTTTTTTTTTTCTAATTCAGATTTTATTTTTTTTGCTAATTCAGATTTTTTTTTTGCTAATTTTTTTTTTTTTGCTAATTCAGATTTTTTTTGATAATTCAGATTTTTTTGCTAATTCAGATTTTTTTTTTGCTAACTCAGATTTTTTTTTTTTGGTAATTCAGATTTTTTTTTCTATTTTTAGTTTTTTTTTTGTAATTCCGATTTTATTTTTTTTGCAAATTCAGATTTTTTTTTGTATTTTTTTTTTTGTTTTTTTTTTTTTTTGGTAATTCAGATTTTTTTTTCTAATTTTTTTTTTTTGGTAACTCAGATTTTTATTTTCTAATTTTTTTTTGTTAATCAGATTTTTTTTTGCTAATTCAGATTTTTGTTTTTTTCTCATTTTTTTTTGCTAATTCAGATTTTTTTTTTTTTTTTTTTTTTTTGCTAATTCAGATTTTTTTTTTTGCTAATTCAGATTTTTTTCGAATTTTTTTTGCTAATTTTTTTTTTTTTTTTTTTTTTGCTAATTCAGATTTTTTTTGCTTATTCAGATTTTTTTTTTTTTTGCTAATTCAGATTTTTTTTTTTTTTGCTAATTCAGATTTTATTTTTTTTGCTAATTCAGATTTTTTTTTTGCTAATTTTTTTTTTTTGCTAATTCAGATTTTTTTTGCTAATTCAGATTTTTTTGCTAATTCAGATTTTTTTTTTTGCTAACTCAGATTTTTTTTTTGGTAATTCAGATTTTTTTTTCTATTTTTAGTTTTTTTTTTGTAATTCCGATTTTATTTTTTTTGCAAATTCAGATTTTTTTTTTGCTAATTCAGTTTTTTTTTTTTTTTTGGTAATTCAGATTTTTTTTTCTAATTTTTTTTTTGCTAACTCAGATTTTTATTTTCTAATTTTTTTTTTGCTAATTCAGATTTTTGTTTTTTTCTAATTTTTTTTTGCTAATTCAGATTTTTTTTTTTTTTTTTTTTTTTGCTAATTCAGATTTTTTTTTTTTTGCTTATTCAGATTTTATTTTTTTGCTAATTCAGATTTTTTTTTGTTAATTCAGATTTTTTTTTTTTTGCTAATTCAAATTTTTTTTTTTTTTTTTTTTGCTAATTCAGATTTTTTTTTTTTGTTAATTCAGATTTTTTTTTGCTAATTCAGATTTTTTTTTTGCTAATTCAGATGTTTTTTGCTAATTCAGATTTTTTTTTTTTTGCTAATTCAGATTTTTTTTTATTTGGTAATTCAGATTTTTTTTCCAAATTTTTTTTTGCTAATTCAGATTTTTTTTTGCTAATTCAGATTTTTTTTTTTTTTTTTTTTTTTGCTATTTTTTTTTTGCTAAGTTTTTTTTTTTGCTATTTTTTTTTTTGCTAAATCAGAGTTTTTTTTTTTTTTAGCTATTCAGATTTTTTTTTGCTAATTCGGATTTTTTTTTTGCTAATTCAGATTTTTTTTTTTGCTAATTCAGATTTTTTTTTTTTGCTAGTTCAGATTTTTTTTTCGAATTTTTTTTGCTAATTTTTTTTTTTTTTGCTAATTCAGATTTTTTTTTTTTTTTTTTGCTTATTCAGATTTTATTTTTTTTGCTAATTCAGATTTTTTTTTTATAATTTTTTTTGCTAATTCAGTTTTTTTTTTTTCTAATTCAAATTTTTTCTTTTTTTTTTTTTTTTGCTAATTCAGATTTTTTTTTTTTGCTAATTCAGATTTTTTTTTGCTAATTCAGATTTTTTTTTTTTTGCTAATTCAGATTTTGTTTTTTTTTGTTTTTTTTTTTTTTTGTTTTTTTTTTTTTTTTTGCTAATTCAGATTTTTTTTTTTGGTAATTCAGATTTTTTTCGACTTTTTTTTGCTAATTTTTTTTTTTTTTTTTTTTTTTGCTAATTCAGATTTTTTTTGCTTATTCAGATTTTTTTTTTTTTGCTAATTCAGATTTTTTTTTTTTTTGCTAATTCAGATTTTATTTTTTTTGCTAATTCAGATTTTTTTTTTTGCTAATTTTTTTTTTTTGCTAATTCAGATTTTTTTTCCTAATTCAGATTTTTTTGCTAATTCAGATTTTTTTTTTGCTAACTCAGATTTTTTTTTTGGTAATTCAGATTTTTTTTTCTATTTTTAGTTTTTTTTTTCTATTTTTAGTTTTTTTTTTGTAATTCCGATTTTATTTTTTTTGCAAATTCAGATTTTTTTTTTGCTAATTCAGTTTTTTTTTTTTTTTTGGTAATTCAGATTTTTTTTTCTAATTTTTTTTTTGCTAACTCAGATTTTTATTTTCTAATTTTTTTTTTGCTAATTCAGATTTTTGTTTTTTTCTAATTTTTTTTTGCTAATTCAGATTTTTTTTTGTTTTTTTTTTTTTTTTTTTGCTAATTCAGATTTTTTTTTTTTTGCTAATTCATTTTTTTTTTTTTTTGCTAATTCAGATTTTATTTTTTTTGCTAATTCAGATTTTTTTTTTTGCTAATTTTTTTTTTTGCTAATTCAGATTTTTTTTGCTAATTCAGATTTTTTTGCTAATTCAGATTTTTTTTTTGCTAACTCAGATTTTTTTTTTGGTAATTCAGATTTTTTTTTCTATTTTTAGTTTTTTTTTTGTAATTCCGATTTTATTTTTTTTGCAAATTCAGATTTTTTTTTGTAATTTTTTTTTTTTTTTTTTTGCTAATTCAGATTTTTTTGCTAATTCAGATTTTTTTTTTTTTTTTTGGTAATTCAGATTTTTTTTTCTAATTTTTTTTTTGCTAACTCAGATTTTTATTTTCTAATTTTTTTTTTTGCTAATTCAGATTTTTTTTTGCTAATTCAGATTTTTGTTTTTTTCTCATTTTTTTTTGCTAATTCAGATTTTTTTTTTTTTTTTTTGCTAATTCAGATTTTTTTTTCGAATTGTTTTTGCTAATTTTTTTTTTTTTTTTGCTAATTCAGATTTTTTTTGCTTATTCAGATTTTTTTTTTATTTTGCTAATGCAGATTTTTTTTTTAATTTTTCCTTTGCTAATTCATATTTTTTTTTTATTTGCTAATTCAATTTTTTTTTTTTTTTTTGCTAATTCAGATTTTTTTTTGCTAATTCAGATTTTTTTTTTTTTTGCTATTTCAGATTTTTTTTTTTTGCTAATTCAGATTTTTTTTTGTTTTTTTTTTTTTTTTTGCTAATTCAGATTTTCTTTTTTTTTTTGGTAATTCAGATTTTTTTTTCTAATTTTTTTTTTTGCTAACTCAGATTTTTTTTTCTAATTTTTTTTTGCTAATTCAGATTTTTTTTGCTAATTCAGATTTTTGTTTTTTTCTATTTTTTTTGCTAAGTCAGATTTTTTTTTGCTAATTTTTTTTTTTTTGCTAAATCATATTTTTTTTTTTTTGCTAATCTTTAGTTTTTTTTTTTTGCTAATTCAGATTTTTTTCTAATTTTTTTTTTTGCTATTTTTTTTGCTAAATCAGATTTTTTTTTTTTTTTTAGCTATTCAGATTTTTTTTTTCTAATTTTTTTTTGCTAATTCATATTTTTTTTTAATTTTTTTATTTTTTTTTGCTAATTCAGATTTTTTTTTTTGCTAATTCAGATTTTTTTTTTTTTTAATTCAGATTTTTTTTTTGCTATTTCAGATTCTTTTGCTAATTCAGATTTTTTTTTTGCTAACTCAAATTTTTTTTTTTGGTAATTCAGATTTTTTTTTCTATTTTTAGTTTTTTTTTTGTAATTCCGATTTTATTTTTTTTGCAAATTCAGATTTTTTTTTGTTTTTTTTTTGCTAATTCAGATTTTTTTTTTTTTTTTTTGGTAATTCAGATTTTTTTTTCTAATTTTTTTTTTGCTAACTCAGATTTTTATTTTCTAATTTTTTTTTTGCTAATTCAGATTTTTGTTTTTTCTAATTTTTTTTTGCTAATTCAGATTTTTTTTTGTTTTTTTTTTTTTTTGCTAATTCAGATTTTTTTTTTTTTGCTAATTCATTTTTTTTTTTTTCTAATTCAGATTTTATTTTTTTTGCTAATTCAGATTTTTTTTTTGCTAATTTTTTTTTTTTTGCTAATTCAGATTTTTTTTGATAATTCAGATTTTTTTGCTAATTCAGATTTTTTTTTTGCTAACTCAGATTTTTTTTTTTTGGTAATTCAGATTTTTTTTTCTATTTTTAGTTTTTTTTTTGTAATTCCGATTTTATTTTTTTTGCAAATTCAGATTTTTTTTTGTATTTTTTTTTTTGTTTTTTTTTTTTTTTGGTAATTCAGATTTTTTTTTCTAATTTTTTTTTTTTGGTAACTCAGATTTTTATTTTCTAATTTTTTTTTGTTAATCAGATTTTTTTTTGCTAATTCAGATTTTTGTTTTTTTCTCATTTTTTTTTGCTAATTCAGATTTTTTTTTTTTTTTTTTTTTTTGCTAATTCAGATTTTTTTTTTTGCTAATTCAGATTTTTTTCGAATTTTTTTTGCTAATTTTTTTTTTTTTTTTTTTTTTGCTAATTCAGATTTTTTTTGCTTATTCAGATTTTTTTTTTTTTGCTAATTCAGATTTTTTTTTTTTTTGCTAATTCAGATTTTATTTTTTTTGCTAATTCAGATTTTTTTTTTGCTAATTTTTTTTTTTTGCTAATTCAGATTTTTTTTGCTAATTCAGATTTTTTTGCTAATTCAGATTTTTTTTTTGCTAACTCAGATTTTTTTTTTGGTAATTCAGATTTTTTTTTCTATTTTTAGTTTTTTTTTTCTATTTTTAGTTTTTTTTTTGTAATTCCGATTTTATTTTTTTTGCAAATTCAGATTTTTTTTTTGCTAATTCAGATTTTTTTTTTTTTTTTTTTTTTGCTATTTTTTTTTTGCTAAGTTTTTTTTTTTGCTATTTTTTTTTTTGCTAAATCAGAGTTTTTTTTTTTTTTAGCTATTCAGATTTTTTTTTGCTAATTCGGATTTTTTTTTTGCTAATTCAGATTTTTTTTTTTGCTAATTCAGATTTTTTTTTTTTTGCTAGTTCAGATTTTTTTTTCGAATTTTTTTTGCTAATTTTTTTTTTTTTTGCTAATTCAGATTTTTTTTTTTTTTTTTGCTTATTCAGATTTTATTTTTTTTGCTAATTCAGATTTTTTTTTTATAATTTTTTTTGCTAATTCAGTTTTTTTTTTTTCTAATTCAAATTTTTTCTTTTTTTTTTTTTTTTGCTAATTCAGATTTTTTTTTTTTGCTAATTCAGATTTTTTTTTGCTAATTCAGATTTTTTTTTTTTTGCTAATTCAGATTTTGTTTTTTTTTTGTTTTTTTTTTTTTTTGTTTTTTTTTTTTTTTGCTAATTCAGATTTTTTTTTTTGGTAATTCAGATATTTTTTCTCTAAATTTTTTTTTTTGCTAAGTCAGATTTTTTTTTGCTAATTCAGATTTTTTTTTGCTAATTCAGATTTTTGTTTTTTTCTATTTTTTTTGCTAATTCAGATTTTTTTTTTTTTTGCTAATTTTTTTTTTTTTGCTAATTCAGATTTCTTTTTTTTTGCTGATTCAGATTTTTTTTTTTTTTGCTAATTTAGATTTTTTTTTTTTGCTAATTCAGATTTTATTTTTTTTGCTAATTCAGATTTTTTTTTTTTGCTAATTTTTTTTTTTGCTAATTCAGATTTTTTTTGCTAATTCAGATTTTTTTGCTAATTCAGATTTTTTTGCTAATTCAGATTTTTTTTTGCTAATTCAGATTTTTTTTGCTAATTTTTACTTTTTTTTTGCTAATTCAGATTTTTTTTTCGAATTTTTTTGCCAATTTTTATTTTTTTTTTTTTGGTAATTCAGATTTTATTTTTTTTGCTAATTCAGATTTTTTTTTCTAATTTTTTTTTTTTGCTAATTCAGATTTTTTTTTTGCTAATTCAGATTTTTTTTTTTGTAATTCAGATTTTTTTTCTAATTTTTTTTTTTTTTTCTAATTCAGATTTTTTTTTTTTTGCTAATTCAGATTTTTTTTTTTTGCTAATTTTTTTTTTTGCTAATTCAGATTTTTTTCTATTTTTTTTGCTAATTCAGATTTTTTTTTTTTTGCTAATTCAGATTTTTTTTTTTTGCTAATTTTTTTTTTTTTGCTAATTCAGATTTTTTTCTATTTTTTTTGCTAATTCAGATTTTTTTTTTTTTTTGCTAATTCAGATTTTTTTTTGCTAATTCAGATTTTTTTTTTTTTTTTGCTAATTCAGATTTTTTTTGTTTTTGTTTTTTTTTTTTTTTTTTGCTAATTCAGATTTCTTTTTTTTTGCTAATTCAGATTTTTTTTTTTTTGCTAATTTAGATATTTTTTTTTTTGCTAATTCAGATTTTATTTTTTTTGCTAATTCAGATTTTTTTTTTTGCTAATTTTTTTTTTTTTGCTAATTCAGATTTTTTTTGCTAATTCAGATTTTTTTGCTAATTCAGATTTTTTTTTGCTAACTCAGATTTTTTTTTTGGTAATTCAGATTTTTTTTTCTAATTTTTTTTTTTTTTGTAATTCCGATTTTATTTTTTTTTGCAAATTCAGATTTTTTTTTCTAATTTTTTTTTTGCTAATTCAGATTTTTTTTTGCTAATTTTTAGTTTTTTTTTTGCTAATTCAGATTTTTTTTTTTTTTTTCTAATTTTTAGTTTTTTTTTTTTGCTAATTCAGATTTTATTTTTTTTGCTAATTCAGATTTTTTTTTTGCTAATTTTTTTTTTTGCTAATTCAGATTTTTTTTGCTAATTCAGATTTTTTTGCTAATTCAGATTTTTTTTTTGCTAACTCAGATTTTTTTTTTGGTAATTAAGATTTTTTTTCTATTTTTAGTTTTTTTTTTTTATAATTCCGATTTTATTTTTTTTGCAAATTCAGATTTTTTTTTGTTTTTTTTTTTGCTAATTCAGATTTTTTATTTTTTTTTTTTTTTGGTAATTCAGATTTTTTTCAAATTTTTTTTTTTCTAACTCAGATTTTTATTTTCTAATTTTTTTTTGCTAATTCAGATTTTTTTTTTTTTTTCTAATTCAGATTTTTGTTTTTTTCTAATTTTTTTTTTGCTAATTCAGATTTTTTTTTGTTTTTTTTTTTGCTAATTCAGATTTTTTTTGCTAATTCAGATTTTTTTGCTAATTCAGATTTTTTTTTTGCTAACTCAGATTTTTTTTTTTGGTAATTAAGATTTTTTTTTCTATTTTTAGTTTTTTTTTTTTATAATTCCGATTTTATTTTTGTTGCAAATTCAGATTTTTTTTTTGTTTTTTTTTTGCTAATTCAGATTTTTTATTTTTTTTTTTTTTTGGTAATTCAGATTTTTTTTCTAATTTTTTTTTTTTGCTAACTCAGATTTTTATTTTCTAATTTTTTTTTTTACTAATTCAGATTTTTTTTTTGCTAATTCAGATTTTTGTTTTTTTCTAATTTTTTTTTTGCTAATTCAGATTTTTTTTTTGTTTTTTTTTTTTTTTTTGCTAATTCAGATTTTTTTTTTTTGCTAATTCATTTTTTTTTTTTTTGCTAATTCAGATTTTATTTTTTTTGCTAATTCAGATTTTTTTTTTGCTAATTTTTTTTTTTTTGCTAATTCAGATTTTTTTTGCTAATTCAGATTTTTTTGCTAATTCAGATTTTTTTTTTTGCTAACTCAGATTTTTTTTTTTGGTAATTCAGATTTTTTTTTTTGTAATTCCGATTTTATTTTTTTTGCAAATTCAGATTTTTTTTTGTATTTTTTTTTTTGTTTTTTTTTTTTTTTTGTAATTCAGATTTTTTTTTCTAATTTTTTTTTTTTGGTAACTCAGATTTTTATTTTCTAATTTTTTTTTTTGCTAAATCAGATTTTTTTTTGCTAATTCAGATTTTTGTTTTTTTCTCATTTTTTTTGCTAATTCAGATTTTTTTTTTTTTTTTTTTTTTTTTGCTAATTCAGATTTTTTTTTTTGCTAATTCAGATTTTTTTCGAATTTTTTTTGCTAATTTTTTTTTTTTTTTTTTTTTTTTGCTAATTCAGATTTTTTTTGCTTATTCAGATTTTTTTTTTTTTTGCTAATTCAGATTTTTTTTTTTTTTGCTAATTCAGATTTTATTTTTTTTGCTAATTCAGATTTTTTTTTTGCTAATTTTTTTTTTTTGCTAATTCAGATTTTTTTTCCTAATTCAGATTTTTTTGCTAATTCAGATTTTTTTTTTGCTAACTCAGATTTTTTTTTTGGTAATTCAGATTTTTTTTTCTATTTTTAGTTTTTTTTTTCTATTTTTAGTTTTTTTTTTGTAATTCCGATTTTATTTTTTTTGCAAATTCAGATTTTTTTTTTTGCTAATTCAGTTTTTTTTTTTTTTTTTTGGTAATTCAGATTTTTTTTTCTAATTTTTTTTTTGCTAACTCAGATTTTTATTTTCTAATTTTTTTTTTGCTAATTCAGATTTTTGTTTTTTTCTAATTTTTTTTTGCTAATTCAGATTTTTTTTTGTTTTTTTTTTTTTTTTTTTGCTAATTCAGATTTTTTTTTTTTTGCTAATTCATTTTTTTTTTTTTTTGCTAATTCAGATTTTATTTTTTTTGATTTTATTTTTTTTGCTAATTCAGATTTTTTTTTTGCTAATTTTTTTTTTTTTGCTAATTCAGATTTTTTTTGCTAATTCAGATTTTTTTGCTAATTCAGATTTTTTTTATGCTAACTCAGATTTTTTTTTTTGGTAATTCAGATTTTTTTTTCTATTTTTAGTTTTTTTTTTGTAATTCCGATTTTATTTTTTTTGCAAATTCAGATTTTTTTTGTAATTTTTTTTGTTTTTTTTTTTGCTAATTCAGATTTTTTTGCTAATTCAGATTTTTTTTTTTTTTTTGGTAATTCAGATTTTTTTTTCTAATTTTTTTTTTGCTAACTCAGATTTTTATTTTCTAATTTTTTTTTTGCTAATTCAGATTTTTTTTGCTAATTCAGATTTTTGTTTTTTTCTCATTTTTTTTGCTAATTCAGATTTTTTTTTTTTTTTTTTGCTAATTCAGATTTTTTTTTCGAATTGTTTTTGCTAATTTTTTTTTTTTTTTTTGCTAATTCAGATTTTTTTTGCTTATTCAGATTTTTTTTTATTTTGCTAATGCAGATTTTTTTTTAATTTTTCCTTTGCTAATTCATATTTTTTTTTTTATTTGCTAATTCAATTTTTTTTTTTTTTGCTAATTCAGATTTTTTTTGCTAATTCAGATTTTTTTTTTTTTTGCTATTTCAGATTTTTTTTTTTGCTAATTCAGATTTTTTTTTGTTTTTTTTTTTTTTTTTTGCTAATTCAGATTTTCTTTTTTTTTTTGGTAATTCAGATTTTTTTTTTCTAATTTTTTTTTTTGCTAACTCAGATTTTTTTTTCTAATTTTTTTTTTGCTAATTCAGATTTTTTTTGCTAATTCAGATTTTTGTTTTTTTCTATTTTTTTTGCTAAGTCAGATTTTTTTTTGCTAATTTTTTTTTTTTTTGCTAAATCATATTTTTTTTTTTTTTGCTAATCTTTAGTTTTTTTTTTTTGCTAATTCAGATTTTTTTCTAATTTTTTTTTTTTGCTATTTTTTTTGCTAAATCAGATTTTTTTTTTTTTTTAGCTATTCAGATTTTTTTTTTCTAATTTTTTTTTTGCTAATTCATATTTTTTTTTAATTTTTTTATTTTTTTTTTGCTAATTCAGATTTTTTTTTTTGCTAATTCAGATTTTTTTTTTTTTTAATTCAGATTTTTTTTTTGCTATTTCAGATTCTTTTGCTAATTCAGATTTTTTTTTTGCTAACTCAAATTTTTTTTTTTTGGTAATTCAGATTTTTTTTTCTATTTTTGGTTTTTTTTTTGTAATTCCGATTTTATTTTTCTTGCAAACTCAGATTTTTTTTTTGTATTTTTTTTTTTTGCTAATTCAGATTTTTTTTTTTTTTTTTGGTAATTCAGATTTTTTTTCTAATTTTTTTTTGCTAATTCAGATTTTTTTTTGCTAATTCAGATTTTTGTTTGTTCTAATTTTTTTTTGCTAATTCAGATTTTTTTTTGTTTTTTTTTTGTGCTAATTCAGATTTTTTTTGAATTTTTTTTTGCAATTTTTTTTTTTTTTTTGCTAATTCAGATTTTTTTTGCTTATTCAGATTTTTTTTTTGCTAATTCAGTTTTTTTTTTATAATTTTTTCTTTGCTAATTCATATTTTTTTTTTTTTTTTGCTAATTCAAATTTTTTTTTTTTTTTTTTTGTTAATTCAAATTTTTTTTTGCTAATTCAGATTTTTTTTTTTTTGCTATTTCAGATTTTTTTTTTTTTTTGCTAATTCAGATTTTTTTTTTTTTTTGCTAATTCAGATTTTCTTTTTTTTTGGTAATTCAGTTTTTTTTTTCTAATTTTTTTTTTTTTGCTAACTCAGATTTTTTTTTTCTAATTTTTTTTTGCTAATTCAGATTTTTTTTGACTAAGTCAGATTTTTGTTTTTTTCTATTTTTTTTGCTAAGTCAGATTTTTTTTGCTAATTTTTTTTTTTTTTTTGCTAATTCAGATTTTTTTTTTTTTTTGCTAATTTTTAGTTTTTTTTTTGCTAATTCAGATTTTTTTTTCTAATTTTTTTTTTGCTAAGTTGTTTTTTGCTATTTTTTTTTTGCTAAATCAGAGTTTTTTTTTTTTTTAGCTATTCAGATTTTTTTTTTGCTAATTCATATTTTTTTTTTAATTTTTTTTTTTTTTTGCTAATTCAGATTTTTTTTTTTTGCTAATTCAGATTTTTTTTTTCCTAATTCAGATTTTTTTTTTTTTTTCTAATTCAGATTTTTTTTTTTTTTTGCTAATTCAGATTTTTTTTTTTTTTTGCTAATTTAGATTTTTTTTTTTTTGCTAATTCAGATTTTTTTTTTTGCTAATTCAGATTTTTTTTTTCAAATTTTTTTTTTGCTAATTTTTTTTTTGTTGCTAATTCAGTTTTTTTTTCCTAATTCAGATTTTTTGCTAATTCAGATTTTTTGTTTTTGCTAATTCAGATTTTTTTTGTGCTAATTTTTACTTTTTTTTGTTAATTCAGATGTTTTTTTTTGGTAATTCAGATTTTTTTTTCGAATTTTTTTTGCTAATTTTTATTTTTTTTCGAATTTTTTTTGCTAATTTTTATTTATTTTTTTTTTTTCTGGTAATTCAGATTTTATTTTTTTTGCTAATTCAGATTTTTTTTTTGCTAATTCAGATTTTTTTTTTGTTAATTCAGATTTTTTTTTTGCTAATTCAGATTTTTTTTTTTTTGCTAATTCAGATTTTTGTTTTTTTCTAATTTTTTTTGCTAATTCAGATTTTTTTTTTTTGCTAATTTTTTTTTTTTTTTGCTAATTCAGATTTTTTTTTTTTTTGCTAATTTTTAGTTTTTTTTTTGCTATTTCAGATTTTTTTTTCTAATTATTTTTTTTTTTGCAATTTTTTTTTTTGCTAAGTTTTTTTTCTATTTTTTTCTTTTTTGCTAAATCAGAGATTTTTTTTCTAATTTTTTTTTTTTGCTAATTCAGATTTTTTTTTTTTTGCTAATTCAGATTTTATTTTTTTTGCTAATTCAGATTTTTTTTTTCTAATTTTTATTTTTTTTTTTGCTAATTCAGATTTTTTTTTTTGCTCATTCAGATTTTTTTTGCTAATTCAGATTTTTTTTTTTGCTAACTCAGATTTTTTTTTTTTTTGTAATTCAGATTTTTTTTCTAATTTTTTTTTTGTAATTCAGATTTTATTTTTTTTGCTAATTCAGATTTTTTTTTCAAATTTATTTTTTTTTTTTTGCTAATTCAGATTTTTTTTTTTGCTGTTTCAGATTTTATTTTTTTTGCTAATTCAGATTTTTTTTTTGCTAATTCAGATTTTTTTTTTGCTAATTCAAATTTTTTTGCTAATTCAGATTTTTTTTTTTTTTTGCTAATTCAGATTTTTTTGGCAATTCAGAATTTTTTTTCTAATTTTTTTTTTGCTAATTCAGATTTTTTTTTCTATTTTTTTTTTTTTTTGCTAACTCAGATTTTTTTTCTAATTTTTTTTGCTAATTCAGATTTATTTTTGGCTAATTCAGATTTTTGTTTTTTTCTAATTTTTTTTGCTAATTCAGATTTTTTTTTTTTTGCTAATTTTTATTTCTTTTTTTGCTAATTTTTTTTTTGCTAAATCAGAGTTTTTTTTTTTTTAGCTATTCAGATTTTTTTTTTCTAATTTTTTTTTTTTTGCTAATTTAGATTTTTTTTTAAATTTTTTTTTTTTTTGCTATTTTTTTTTTTTGCTAAGTTTTTTTTTGCTATTTTTTTTTTTTTGCTAAATCAGAGTTTTTTTTTTTTAGCTATTCAGATTTTTTTTCTAATTTTTTTTTGCTAATTTTTATTTTTTTATTTTTTTTTGGTAATTCAGATTTTATTTTTTTTGCTAATTCAGATTTTTTTTTTGCTAATTCAGATTTTTTTTTTGCTAATTCAAATTTTTTTTTTTTTTTTTTGCTAATTCAGATTTTTTTTTTTAGTGCTAATTCAGATTTTTTTTTTGCTAATTCAGATTTTTTTTTGCTAATTCAGATTTTGTTTTTTTTTGCTAATTCAGATTTTTTTTTTTTTTTTTTTTTTGCTAATTTTTTTTTTTTTTGCTAATTCAGATTTTTTTTTTTTTTTTGCAATTTTTAGTTTTTTTTTTTGCTAATTCAGATTTTTTTTTTCTAATTTTTTTTTTTGCTAAATTTATTTTTTTTTTTTGCTAAGTTTTTTTTTTGGCTAATTCAGAGTTGTTTTTTTTTACCTATTCAGATTTTTTTTTCAAATTTTTTTTTTTTTTTGCTAATTCAGATTTTTTTTTTAATTTTTTTTTCTTCTTTTGCTAATTCAGATTTTTTTTCGAATTTTTTTTGCTAATTTTTTTTTTTTATTTTTTTTTTGGTAATTCAGATTTTATTTTTTTTGCTAATTCAGATTTTTTTTTTTGCTAATTCAGATTTTTTTTTTGCTAATTCAAATTTTTTTTTTTTTTGCTAATTCAGATTTTTTTTTTTAGTGCTAATTCAGATTTTTTTTTTGCTAATTCAGATTTTTTTTTTTTTTTTTGCTAATTCAGATTTTTTTTTTTTTTGTAATTCAGATTTTTTTTTCTAATTTTTTTTTGCTAATTCAGATTTTTTTTTGCTAATTCAGATTTTTGTTTTTTTCTAATTTTTTTTGCTAATTCAAATTTTTTTTTTTTTGCTAATTTTTTTTTTTTTTTTGCTAATTCAGATTTTTTTTTTTTTGCTAATTTTTAGTTTTTTTTTTTTGCTAATTCAGATTTTTTTTTCTAATTATTTTTTTTTCTATTTTTTTCTTTTTTGCTAAATCAGAGTTTTTTTTTCTAATTTTTTTTTTTTGCTAATTCAGATTTTTTTTTTTTTTGCTAATTCAGATTTTATTTTTTTTGCTAATTCAGATTTTTTTTTTCTAATTTTTATTTTTTTTTTTTTGCTAATTCAGATTTTTTTTTTTTTGCTCATTCAGATTTTTTTTTGCTAATTCAGATTTTTTTTTTTGCTAACTCAGATTTTTTTTTTTTTTGTAATTCAGATTTTTTTTCTAATTTTTTTTTTTTTTGTAATTCAGATTTTATTTTTTTTGCTAATTCAGATTTTTTTTTCAAATTTATTTTTTTTTTTTTTTGCTAATTCAGATTTTTTTTTTGCTGTTTCAGATTTTATTTTTTTTGCTAATTCAGATTTTTTTTTTCTAATTTTTTTTTTGCTAATTCAGATTTTTTTTTTTGCTAATTCAAATTTTTTTGCTAATTCAGATTTTTTTTTTTTTTGCTAATTCAGATTTTTTTTGGCAATTCAGAATTTTTTTTCTAATTTTTTTTGGTTTGCTAATTCAGATTTTTTTTTCTATTTTTTTTTTTTTTTTGCTAACTCAGATTTTTTTTTCTAATTTTTTTTTGCTAATTCAGATTTTTTTTTGGCTAATTCAGATTTTTGTTTTTTCTAATTTTTTTTGCTAATTCAGATTTTTTTTTTTTTTGCTAATTTTTATTTCTTTTTTTGCTAAATCAGTTTTTTTTTTTTTTAGCTATTCAGATTTTTTTTTTCTAATTTTTTTTTTTGCTAATTTAGATTTTTTTTTAAATTTTTTTTTTTTTTTGCTAATTTTTTTTTTGCTAAGTTTTTTTTTGCTATTTTTTTTTTTTTTTGCTAAATCAGAGTTTTTTTTTTTTTAGCTATTCAGATTTTTTTTCTAATTTTTTTTTTGCTAATTTTTATTTTTTTATTTTTTTTTTTGGTAATTCAGATTTTATTTTTTTTGCTAATTCAGATTTTTTTTTTGCTAATTCAGATTTTTTTTTTTGCTAATTCAAAATTTTTTTTTTTTTTTGCTAATTCAGATTTTTTTTTTTTAGTGCTAAATCAGATTTTTTTTTTGATATTCAGATTTTTTTTTTTTTTTGCTAATTCAGATTTTTTTTTTTTTTGCTAATTCAGATTTTTTTTTTTTTTTTTTTTTGCTAATTTTTTTTTTTTTTTTGCTAATTCAGATTTTTTTTTTTTTTTTTTGCTAATTTTTAGTTTTTTTTTTTTTTGCTAATTCAGATTTTTTTTTTTCTAATTTTTTTTTTTTGCTAAATTTATTTTTTTTTTTGCTAAGTTTTTTTTTTTGGCTAAATCAGAGTTGTTTTTTTTTTACCTATTCAGATTTTTTTTTCAAATTTTTTTTTTTTTTTTGCTAATTCAGATTTTTTTTTTTAATTTTTTTTTTTTTTTTGCTAATTCAGATTTTTTTTCGAATTTTTTTTGCTAATTTTTTTTTTATATTTTTTTTTTTGGTAATTCAGATTTTATTTTTTTTGCTAATTCAGATTTTTTTTTTGCTAATTCAGATTTTTTTTTTTTGCTAATTCAAATTTTTTTTTTTTTTGCTAATTCAGATTTTTTTTTTTAGTGCTAATTCAGATTTTTTTTTTTGCTAATTCAGATTTTTTTTTTTTTTTTGCTAATTCAGATTTTTTTTTTTTTTGCTAATTCAGATTTTTTTTTTTGCTAATTTTTTTTTTTTTTTGCTAATTCAGATTTTTTTTTTTTTTTTTGCTAATTTTTAGTTTTTTTTTTTTTGCTAATTCAGATTTTTTTTTTCTAATTTTTTTTTTTTTGCTAAATTTATTTTTTTTTTTTTTTGCTAAGTTTTTTTTTTGCTATTTTTTTTTTGCTAAATTAGAGTTTTTTTTTTTTTAGCTATTCAGATTTTTTTTTTCTAATTTTTTTTTTTTTTGGTAATTCAGATTTTTTTTTTTAATTTTTTTTTTTTTTGCTAATTCAGATTTTTTTTTTTTGCTAATTCAGATTTTTTTTTTTTTTGCTAATTAAGATTTTATTTTTTTTTTTTTTTTTTTTTTTGCTAATTCAGATTTTTTTTTTTTTTTTGGTAATTCAGATTTTTTTTTCCTAATTCAGATTTTTGTTTTTTTCTAATTTTTTTTGCTAATTCAGATTTTTTTTTTTTTGCTAATTTTTATTTTTTTTTTTGCTAATTCAGATTTTTTTTTTGCTAATTTTTAGTTTTTTTTTTTGCTAATTCAGATTTTTTTTTCTAATTTTTTTTTTTTGTTAAGTTTTTTTTTTGCTATTTTTTTTTTTTTTGCTAAATCAGAGTTTTTTTTTTTAGCTATTCAGATTTTTTTTTTCTAATTTTTTTTTTTTTAATTCAGATTTTTTTTTTGCTAATTCAGGTTTTTTTGCTAATTCAGATTTTTTTTTTGCTAACTCAGATTTTTTTTTTGGTAATTCAGATTTTTTTTTCTATTTTTAGTTTTTTTTTTGTAATTCCGATTTTATTTTTCTTGCAAATTCAGATTTTTTTTTTGTATTTTTTTTTTGTTTTTTTTTTTGCTAATTCAGATTTTTTTTTTTTTTTTTTTGGTAATTCAGATTTTTTTTTCTAATTTATTTTTTTTGCTAACTCAGATTTTTATTTTCTAATTTTTTTTTTGCTAATTCAGATTTTTTTTTGCTAATTCAGATTTTTGTTTTTTTCTAATTTTTTTTTGCTAATTCAGATTTTTTTTTTTTTTTTGCTAATTCAGATTTTTTTTTTTTTGCTAATTCAGATTTTTTTTCGAATTTTTTTTGCAAATTTTTTTTTTTTTTTTTTTTTTTTGCTAATTCAGATTTTTTTTGCTTATTCAGATTTTTTTTTTTTTGCTAATTCAGATTTTTTTTTATAATTTTTTCTTTGCTAATTCATATTTTTTTTTTTTTTGCTAATTCAAATTTTTTTTTTTTTTTTTTTGTTAATTCAGATTTTTTTTTGCTAATTCAGATTTTTTTTTTTTTTGCTATTTCAGATTTTTTTTTTTTTTGCTAATTCAGATTTTTTTTTTTTGCTAATTCAGATTTTCTTTTTTTTTTTGGTAATTCAGATTTTTTTTTCTAATTTTTTTTTTTTGCTAACAGATTTTTTTTTCTAATTTTTTTTTTTGCTAATTCAGATTTTTTTTGCTAATTCAGATTTTTGTTTTTTTCTATTTTTTTTTGCTAAGTCAGATTTTTTTGCTAATTTTTTTTTTTTTTTTGCTAATTCAGATTTTTTTTTTTGCTAATTTTTAGTTTTTTTTTGCTAATTCAGATTTTTTTTTCTAATCTTTTTTTTTTGCTAAGTTTTTTTTTTGCTATTTTTTTTTGCTAAATCAGAGTTTTTTTTTTTTTTAGCTATTCAGATTTTTTTTTTGCTAATTCATATTTATTTTTTAATTTTTTTTTTTTTTTTTTTGCTAATTCAGATTTTTTTTTTTTTTTTGCTAATTCAGATTTTTTTTTTCCTAATTCAGATTTTTTTTTTTTTTTAGCTATTCAGATTTTTTTTTCTAATTTTTTTTGCTAATTTTTATTTTTTTTTTGCTAATTTTTTTTTTTCTAAGTTTTTTTTTGGCTAAATCAGAGTTGTTTTTTTTTTACCTATTCAGATTTTTTTTTCAAATTTTTTTTTTTTTTGCTAATTCAGATTTTTTTTTTATTTTTTTTTTTTTTTTGCTAATTCAGATTTTTTTTCGAATTTTTTTTGCTAATTTTTTTTTTTTTTATTTTTTTTTGGTAATTCAGATTTTATTTTTTTTTACTAATTCAGATTTTTTTTTTGCTAATTCAGATTTTTTTTTTTTTTGCTAATTCAGATTATTTTTTTTTTTTCTAATTCAGATTTTTTTTTTTAGTGCTAATTCAGATTTTTTTTTTTGCTAATTCAGATTTTTTTTTTTTGCTAATTCAGATTTTTTTTTTTTGCTAATTCAGATTTTTTTTTTTTTGCTAATTCAGATTTTTTTTTCTAATGTTTTTTTTTTTGCTAAATTTTTTTTTTTTTTTTTTGCAAAGTTTTTTTTTTGCTATTTTTTTTTTGCTAAATTAGAGTTTTTTTTTTAGCTATTCAGATTTTTTTTTTCTAATTTTTTTTTTTGCTAATTCAGATTTTTTTTTTTAATTTTTTTTTTTTGCTAATTCAGATTTTTTTTTTTGCTAATTCAGATTTTTTTTTTTTTGTAATTAAGATTTTATTTTTTTTTTTTTTTTTTTTTTGCTAATTCAGATTTTTTTTTTTTGCGAATTCAGATTTTTTTTTTTTGCTAATTCAGATTTTTTTTCGATTTTTTTTTGCTAATTTTTTTTTTTTTTTTTTTTTTGCTAATTCATATTTTTTTTTTTTGGTTATTCAGATTTTATTTTTTTTGCTAATTCAGATTTTTTTTTTATAATTTTTTTTTTGCTAATTCAGATTTTTTTTTTTTGCTAATTCAAATTTTTTCTTTTTTTTTTTTTTTTTTTTGCTAATTCAGATTTTTTTTTTGCTAATTCAGATTTTTTTTTTGCTAATTCAGATTTTTTTTTTTTTTTTTTTGCTAATTCAGATTTTTTTTTTTGCTAATTCAGTTTAATTTTTTTTTTTGCTAATTCAGATTTTTTTTTTTTTTGGTAATTCCGATTTTTTTTTGCTAATTCAGATTTTTGTTTTTTTCTAATTTTTTTTGCTAATTCAGATTTTTTTTTTTGCTAATTCAGATTTTTTTGCTAATTCAGATTTTTTTTCTAATTTTTTTTTTTTTTGCTAATTCAGATTTTTTTTTTCTAATTTTTTTTGCTAATTCAGATTTTTTTTATAATTTTTTTTTGCTAATTCAGATTTTTTTTTGCTAATTCAGATTTTTGTTTTTTTCTAATTTTTTTTTTTTGCTAATTCAGATTTTTTTTTCTAATTCAGATTTTTTTTTTTTTTGCTAATTCAGATTTTTTTGCTAATTCAGATTTTTTTTTATTTATTTTTTTTTGCTAATTCAGATTTTTTTTTATAATTTTTTTTTTGCTAATTCAGATTTTTTTTTTTAATTTTTTTTTTTTTGCTAATTCAGATTTTTTTTTTTTTGCTAATTCAGATTTTTTTTTTTTTGCTAATTAAGATTTTATTTTTTTTTTTTTTTTTTTTTGCTAATTCAGATTTTTTTTTTTTTTTGGTAATTCAGATTTTTTTTTCCTAATTCAGATTTTTGTTTTTTTCTAATTTTTTTTGCTAATTCAGATTTTTTTTTTTTGCTAATTTTTATTTTTTTTTTTGCTAATTCAGATTTTTTTTTTGCTAATTTTTAGTTTTTTTTTTTGCTAATTCAGATTTTTTTTTCTAATTTTTTTTTTTTGTTAAGTTTTTTTTTTGCTATTTTTTTTTTTTTTTTTGCTAAATCAGAGTTTTTTTTTTTAGCTATTCAGATTTTTTTTTCTAATTTTTTTTTTTTAATTCAGATTTTTTTTTTGCTAATTCAGGTTTTTTTGCTAATTCAGATTTTTTTTTTGCAACTCAGATTTTTTTTTTGGTAATTCAGATTTTTTTTTCTATTTTTAGTTTTTTTTTTGTAATTCCGATTTTATTTTTCTTGCAAATTCAGATTTTTTTTTTGTATTTTTTTTTTGTTTTTTTTTTTGCTAATTCAGATTTTTTTTTTTTTTTTTTTGGTAATTCAGATTTTTTTTTCTAATTTATTTTTTTTGCTAACTCAGATTTTTATTTTCTAATTTTTTTTTTGCTAATTCAGATTTTTTTTTGCTAATTCAGATTTTTGTTTTTTTCTAATTTTTTTTTGCTAATTCAGATTTTTTTTTTTTTTTTGCTAATTCAGATTTTTTTTTTTTTGCTAATTCAGATTTTTTTTCGAATTTTTTTTGCAAATTTTTTTTTTTTTTTTTTTTTTGCTAATTCAGATTTTTTTTGCTTATTCAGATTTTTTTTTTTTTGCTAATTCAGATTTTTTTTTATAATTTTTTCTTTGCTAATTCATATTTTTTTTTTTTTTTGCTAATTCAAATTTTTTTTTTTTTTTTTTTTTGTTAATTCAGATTTTTTTTTGCTAATTCAGATTTTTTTTTTTTTTTGCTATTTCAGATTTTTTTTTTTTTTGCTAATTCAGATTTTTTTTTTTTGCTAATTCAGATTTTCTTTCTTTTTTTGGTAATTCAGATTTTTTTTTCTAATTTTTTTTTTTTGCTAACAGATTTTTTTTTCTAATTTTTTTTTTTGCTAATTCAGATTTTTTTTGCTAATTCAGATTTTTGTTTTTTTCTATTTTTTTTTGCTAAGTCAGATTTTTTTGCTAATTTTTTTTTTTTTTTTTGCTAATTCAGATTTTTTTTTTTTGCTAATTTTTAGTTTTTTTTTGCTAATTCAGATTTTTTTTTCTAATCTTTTTTTTTGCTAAGTTTTTTTTTTGCTATTTTTTTTTGCTAAATCAGAGTTTTTTTTTTTTTTAGCTATTCAGATTTTTTTTTTTGCTAATTCATATTTATTTTTTAATTTTTTTTTTTTTTTTTTTGCTAATTCAGATTTCTTTTTTTTTTGCTAATTCAGATTTTTTTTTTCCTAATTCAGATTTTTTTTTTTTTTTTTCGAATTCAGATTTTTTTTTTTTTTGCTAATACAGATCTTTTTTTTTTTGCTAATTTAGATTTTTTTTTTTTTGCTAATTCAGATTTTTTTTTTTTTTTTGCTAATTCAGATTTTTTTTTTCAAATTTTTTTTTGCTAATTTTTTTTTTGTTGCTAATTCAGTTTTTTTTTTCCTAATTCAGATTTTTTGCTAATTCAGATTTTTTGTTTTTGCTAATTCAGATTTTTTTGTGCTAATTTTTACTTTTTTTTGTTAATTCAGATGTTTTTTTTTGCTAATTCAGATTTTGTTTTCGAATTTTTTTTGCTAATTTTTATTTTTTTTCGAATTTTTTTTGCTAATTTTTATTTATTTTTTTTTTTTTTGGTAATTCAGATTTTATTTTTTTTCTAATTCAGATTTTTTTTTTGCTAATTCAGATTTTTTTTTTGCTAATTCAGATTTTTTTTTTGCTAATTCAGATTTTTTTTTGTGGTAATTCAGATTTTTTTTCTAATTTTTATTTTTTTGTTAATTCAGATTTTTTTTTTTTTTTGAAATTCAGATTTTTTTTTCTAATTTTTTTTTCTAATTTTTTTTTGCTAATTCAGATTTTTTTTTGGTAATTCAGATTTTTGTTTTTTTCTAATTTTTTTTGCTAATTCAGATTTTTTTTTTTGCTAATTTTTTTTTTTTGCTAATTCAGATTTTTTTTTTTTTTTGCTAATTTTTAGTTTTTTTTTTTGCTAATTCAGATTTTTTTTTCTAATTATTTTTTCTTTTTTGCTAAATCAGAGTTTTTTTTTCTAATTTTTTTTTTTTTGCTAATTCAGATTTTTTTTTTTTGCTAATTCAGATTTTATTTTTTTTGCTAATTCAGATTTTTTTTTTCTAATTTTTTTTTTTTTTTTTTGCTAATTCAGATTTTTTTTTTTGCTCATTCAGATTTTTTTTTGCTAATTCAGATTTTTTTTTTCTAATTTATTTTTTTTTTTTTTTTGCTAATTCAGATTTTTTTTTTTTTTTGCTATTTCAGATTTTATTTTTTTTGCTAATTCAGATTTTTTTTCTAATTTTTTTTTTGCTAATTCAGATTTTTTTTTTTTTGCTAATTCAAATTTTTTTGCTAATTCAGATTTTTTTTTTTTTTTTGCTAATTCAGATTTTTTTTGGCAATTCAGATTTTTTTTTCTAATTTTTTTTTTTGCTAATTCAGATTTTTTTTTCTATTTTTTTTTTTTTTTGCTAACTCAGATTTTTTTTTCTAATTTTTTTTTGCTAATTCAGATTTTTTTTTGGCTAATTCAGATTTTTGTTTTTTTCTAATTTTTTTTGCTAATTCAGATTTTTTTTTTTTTGCTAATTTTTATTTCTTTTTTTGCTAATTTTTTTTTTTTGCTAAATCAGAGTTTTTTTTTTTTTAGCTATTCAGATTTTTTTTTCTAATTTTTTTTTTTGCTAATTCAGATTTTTTTTTAAATTTTTTTTTTTTTTTGCTAATTTTTTTTTTTTTTGCTAAGTTTTTTTTGCTATTTTTTTTTTTTTTGCTAAATCAGAGTTTTTTTTTTTTTTAGCTATTCAGATTTTTTTTTCTAATTTTTTTTTGCTAATTTTTATTTTTTTTTTGCTAATTTTTTTTTTCTAAGTTTTTTTTTGGCTAAATCAGAGTTGTTTTTTTTTTACCTATTCAGATTTTTTTTTCAAATTTTTTTTTTTTTTTGCTAATTCAGATTTTTTTTTTATTTTTTTTTTTTTTTTGCTAATTCAGATTTTTTTTCGAATTTTTTTTGCTAATTTTTTTTTTTTTTATTTTTTTTGGTAATTCAGATTTTATTTTTTTTTACTAATTCAGATTTTTTTTTTGCTAATTCAGATTTTTTTTTTTTTTGCTAATTCAGATTATTTTTTTTTTTTTCTAATTCAGATTTTTTTTTTAGTGCTAATTCAGATTTTTTTTTTTGCTAATTCAGATTTTTTTTTTTTGCTAATTCAGATTTTTTTTTTTTTGCTAATTCAGATTTTTTTTTTTTTTTTTTTTGCTAATTTTTTTTTTTTTTGCTAATTCAGATTTTTTTTTTTTTTGCTAATTTTTAGTTTTTTTTTTTTGCTAATTCAGATTTTTTTTTTCTAATTTTTTTTTTTTTGCTAAATTTATTTTTTTTTTTTTTGCTAAGTTTTTTTTTGCTATTTTTTTTTTGCTAAATTAGAGTTTTTTTTTTTAGCTATTCAGATTTTTTTTTCTAATTTTTTTTTTTTGCTAATTCAGATTTTTTTTTAATTTTTTTTTTTTGCTAATTCAGATTTTTTTTTTTGCTAATTCAGATTTTTTTTTTTTTATAATTAAGATTTTATTTTTTTTTGCTAATTCAGATTTTTTTTTTTTGCGAATTCAGATTTTTTTTTTTTTGCTAATTCAGATTTTTTTTCGATTTTTTTTTGCTAATTTTTTTTTTTTTTTTTTTTTTGCTAATTCATATTTTTTTTTTTTTGCTTATTCAGATTTTATTTTTTTTGCTAATTCAGATTTTTTTTTTTATAATTTTTTTTTTGCTAATTCAGATTTTTTTTTTTTGCTAATTCAAATTTTTTCTTTTTTTTTTTTTTTTTTTTGCTAATTCAGATTTTTTTTTTGCTAATTCAGATTTTTTTTTTGCTAATTCAGATTTTTTTTTTTTTTTTTTTTGCTAATTCAGATTTTTTTTTTTGCTAATTCAGTTTAATTTTTTTTTTTGCTAATTCAGATTTTTTTTTTTTTTGGTAATTCCGATTTTTTTTTGCTAATTCAGATTTTTGTTTTTTTCTAATTTTTTTTGCTAATTCAGATTTTTTTTTTTTGCTAATTCAGATTTTTTTGCTAATTCAGATTTTTTTTCTAATTTTTTTTTTTTTTTGCTAATTCAGATTTTTTTTTTCTAATTTTTTTTGCTAATTCAGATTTTTTTTATAATTTTTTTTTGCTAATTCAGATTTTTTTTTGCTAATTCAGATTTTTGTTTTTTTCTAATTTTTTTTTTTTGCTAATTCAGATTTTTTTTTCTAATTCAGATTTTTTTTTTTTTTTGCTAATTCAGATTTTTTTGCTAATTCAGATTTTTTTTTATTTATTTTTTTTTGCTAATTCAGATTTTTTTTTATAATTTTTTTTTTGCTAATCCAGATTTTTTTTTTGCTACTTTTTTTGTTTTTTTTTTTTTTGCTAATTCAGATTTTTTTTCTAATTTATTTTGCTAATTTTTTGCTAATTCAGATTTTTTTTTCCTAATTTTTTTTTTTTTTTGCTAATTCAGATTTTTTTTTTTGCTAATTCAGATTTTTTTTTTGCTAATTCAGATTTTTTTTGTTAATTTTTATTTATTTTTTTTGCTAATTTTTTTTTTTTTTTGCTAATTTTTATTTTCTTTTTTTTTGCAAATTCAGATTTTTTTTTGTTAATTCAGATTTTTTTTTTGGCTAATTCAGATTTTTTTGTTAATTTTTTTTTTTTTGCTAATTCAGATTTTTTTTTTTGCTAACTCAGATTTTTTTTGCTAATTTTTACTTTTTTTTGCTAATTCAGATTTTTTTTTTGCTAATTCAGATTTTTTTTTCGAATTTTTTTTTGCTAATTTTTTTTTTTTTGGTAATTCAGATTTTATTTTTTTTGCTAATTCAGATTTTTTTTTCTATTTTTTTTTTTTTTTTAATTCAGATTTTTTTTTTTTTTTGCTAATTCAGATTTTATTTTTTTTTTGCTAATTCAGATTTTTTTTTCTAATTTTTTTTTTGCTAATTCAGATTTTTTTTTTTTTTTGCTAATTTTTTTTTTTTTTTGCTAAGTTTTTTTTTTTGCTATTTTTTTTTTTTTTGCTAAATCAGAGTTTTTTTTTTTTTAGCTATTCATATTTTTTTTTTCTAATTTTTTTTTTTTTTGCTAATTCAGATTTTTTTTTTGCTAATTCAGATTTTTTTTTTTTTTGCTAATTCAGATTTTATTTTTGTTTTTTTTTCTGCTAATTCAGATTTTTTTGTTTTTTTTTGCTAATTCAGATTTTTTTTTTTTTGCTAATTTAGATTTTTTTTTTTTTGCTAATTCAGATTTTATTTTTTTTGCTAATTCAGATTTTTTTTTTCTAATTTTTTTTTTGCTAAATTTTTTTTTTTTTTGCTAAGTTTTTTTTTTTGCTAAATCAGAGTTGTTTTTTTTTTACCTATTCAGATTTTTTTTTCAAATTTTTTATTTTTTTTGCTAATTCAGATTTTTTTTTTAATTTTTTTTTTTTTTTTTTGCTAATTCAGATTTTTTTTCGAATTTTTTTTGCTAATTTTTTTTTTTTTATTTTTTTTTTGGTAATTCAGATTTTATTTTTTTTGCTAATTCAGATTTTTTTTTGCTAATTCAGATTTTTTTTTTTGCTAATTCAAAATTTTTTTTTTTTTGCTAATTCAGATTTTTTTTAGTGCTAATTCAGATTTTTTTTTTTGCTAATTCAAATTTTTTTTTTTTTTGCTAATTCAGATTTTTTTTAGTGCTAATTCAGATTTTTTTTTTGCTAATTCAGATTTTTTTTTTTTTTTTTGCTAATTCAGATTTTTTTTTTTTTGCTAATTCAGATTTTTGTTTTTGCTAATTTTTTTTTTTTTTGCTAATTCAGATTTTTTTTTTTTTTTTTGCTAATTTTTAGTTTTTTTTTTTTTGCTAATTCAGATTTTTTTTTTTCTAATTTTTTTTTTTTGCTAAGTTTTTTTTTTGCTATTTTTTTTTTGCTAAATTAGAGTTTTTTTTTTTTTAGCTATTCAGATTTTTTTTTTCTAATTTTTTTTTTTTTGCTAATTCAGATTTTTTTTTTTAATTTTTTTTTTTTTGCTAATTCAGATTTTTTTTTTTTGCTAATTAAGATTTTATTTTTTTGCTAATTCAGATTTTTTTTTTTTGCGAATTCAGATTTTTTTTTTTTTTTGCTAAATCAGATTTTTTTTCGATTTTTTTTTTGCTAATTTTTTTTTTTTTGCTAATTCAGATTTTTTTTTTGCTTATTCAGATTTTATTTTTTTTGCTATTTCAGATTTTTTTTTTGCCAATTCAGATTTTTTTTTTTTGCTAATTCAAATTTTTTCTTTTTTTTTTTTTTTTGCTAATTCAGATTTTTTTTTTGCTAATTCAGATTTTTTTTTTGCTAATTCAGATTTTTTTTTTTTTTTTGCTAATTCAGATTTTTTTTTTGCTAATTCAGTTTAATTTTTTTTTTTTTTTTTTTTTTGCTAATTCAGATTTTTTTTTTTTTGGTAATTCAGATTTTTTTTTGCTAATTCAGATTTTTGTTTTTTTCTAATTTTTTTTGCTAATTCAGATTTTTTTTTTTTTTGCTAATTTTTATTTTTTTTTTTGCTAATTCAGATTTTTTTTTGCTAATTTTTAGTTTTTTTTTTTGCTAATTCAGATTTTTTTTTCTAATTTTTTTTTTTGCTAAGTTTTTTTTTTGCTATTTTTTTTTTTTTTTTGCTAAATCAGAGTTTTTTTTTTTTAGCTATTCAGATTTTTTTTTTCTAATTTTTTTTTTTTAATTCAGATTTTTTTTGCTAATTCAGGTTTTTTTGCTAATTCAGATTTTTTTTTTGCTAACTCAGATTTTTTTTTTGGTAATTCAGATTTTTTTTTCTATTTTTAGTTTTTTTTTTGGAATTCCGATTTTATTTTTCTTGCAAATTCAGATTTTTTTTTTGTACTTTTTTTTTGTTTTTTTTTTGCTAATTCAGATTTTTTTTTTTTTTTTTTTGGTAATTCAGATTTTTTTTTCTAATTTATTTTTTTTGCTAACTCAGATTTTTATTTTCTAATTTTTTTTTTGCTAATTCAGATTTTTTTTTGCTAATTCAGATTTTTGTTTTTTTCTAATTTTTTTTTGCTAATTCAGATTTTTTTTTGCTAATTCAGATTTTTTTTTTTTTTGCTAATTCAGATTTTTTTTTTTTGCTAATTCAGATTTTTTTTCGAATTTTTTTTGCAAATTTTTTTTTTTTTTTTTTTTTGCTAATTCAGATTTTTTTTGCTTATTCAGATTTTTTTTTTT
Source organism: Dioctria linearis (assembly GCA_963930735.1). Lineage (NCBI taxonomy): Eukaryota > Metazoa > Arthropoda > Insecta > Diptera > Asilidae > Dioctria > Dioctria linearis. The sequence continues at coordinate 58,505 of CAWVNZ010001915.1, read as the reverse complement.
TTGCTAATTCAGATTTTTTTTTATAATTTTTTCTTTGCTAATTCATATTTTTTTTTTTTTGCTAATTCAAATTTTTTTTTTTTTTTTTTTTTGTTAATTCAGATTTTTTTTGCTACTTCAGATTTTTTTTTTTTTTTTGCTATTTCAGATTTTTTTTTTTTTGCTAATTCAGATTTTTTTTTTTGCTAATTCAGATTTTCTTTTTTTTTTTGGTAATTCAGATTTTTTTTTCTAATTTTTTTTTTTTGCTAACAGATTTTTTTTTCTAATTTTTTTTTTTGCTAATTCAGATTTTTTTTGCTAATTCAGATTTTTGTTTTTTTCTATTTTTTTTGCTAAGTCAGATTTTTTTGCTAATTTTTTGCTAATTCAGATTTTTTTTTTTTTTTTTGCTAATTTTTAGTTTTTTTTTGCTAATTCAGATTTTTTTTTCTAATCTTTTTTTTTTGCTAAGTTTTTTTTTTGCTATTTCTTTTTTGCTAAATCAGAGTTTTTTTTTTTTTTTAGCTATTCAGATTTTTTTTTTTGCTAATTCATATTTATTTTTTAATTTTTTTTTTTTTTTTTTTTGCTAATTCAGATTTTTTTTTTTTTTGCTAATTCAGATTTTTTTTTTTCCTAATTCAGATTTTTTTTTTTTTTTTTTTTTCGAATTCAGATTTTTTTTTTTTTTGCTAATACAGATCTTTTTTTTTTTTGCTAATTTAGATTTTTTTTTTTTGCTAATTCAGATTTTTTTTTTTTTTGCTAATTCAGATTTTTTTTTTCAAATTTTTTTTTGCTAATTTTTTTTTTGTTGCTAATTCAGTTTTTTTTTTCCTAATTCAGATTTTTTGCTAATTCAGATTTTTTGTTTTTGCTAATTCAGATTTTTTTGTGCTAATTTTTACTTTTTTTTGTTAATTCAGATGTTTTTTTTTGCTAATTCAGATTTTGTTTTCGAATTTTTTTTGCTAATTTTTATTTTTTTTCGAATTTTTTTTGCTAATTTTTATTTATTTTTTTTTTTTTGGTAATTCAGATTTTATTTTTTTTCTAATTCAGATTTTTTTTTTGCTAATTCAGATTTTTTTTTTTGCTAATTCAGATTTTTTTTTTGCTAATTCAGATTTTTTTTTGTGGTAATTCAGATTTTTTTTCTAATTTTTATTTTTTTGCTAATTCAGATTTTTTTTTTTTTTGTAATTCAGATTTTTTTTTCTAATTTTTTTTTCTAATTTTTTTTTGCTAATTCAGATTTTTTTTTGTAATTCAGATTTTTGTTTTTTTCTAATTTTTTTTTGCTAATTCAGATTTTTTTTTTTTGCTAATTTTTTTTTTTTGCTAATTCAGATTTTTTTTTTTTTGCTAATTTTTAGTTTTTTTTTTTGCTAATTCAGATTTTTTTTTCTAATTTTTTTTTTTTTTGCTAATTCAGATTTTTTTTTTTGCTAATTCAGATTTTATTTTTTTTGCTAATTCAGATTTTTTTTTTCTAATTTTTTTTTTTTTTTTTTTTGCTAATTCAGATTTTTTTTTTTTTGCTCATTCAGATTTTTTTTTGCTAATTCAGATTTTTTTTTTTTGCTAACTCAGATTTTTTTTTTTTGTAATTCAGATTTTTTTTCTTTTTTTTCTTTTTTGTAATTCAGATTTTATTTTTTTTTGCTAATTCAGATTTTTTTTTCTAATTTATTTATTTTTTTTTTTGCTAATTCAGATTTTTTTTTTTTTGCTATTTCAGATTTTATTTTTTTTGCTAATTCAGATTTTTTTTTCTAATTTTTTTTTTGCTAATTCAGATTTTTTTTTTTGCTAATTCAAATTTTTTTGCTAATTCAGATTTTTTTTTTTTTTTTGCTAATTCAGATTTTTTTTGGCAATTCAGATTTTTTTTTCTAATTTTTACTTTTTTTTGTTAATTCAGATGTTTTTTTTTGCTAATTCAGATTTTGTTTTCGAATTTTTTTTGCTAATTTTTATTTTTTTTCGAATTTTTTTTGCTAATTTTTATTTATTTTTTTTTTTTGGTAATTCAGATTTTATTTTTTTTCTAATTCAGATTTTTTTTTGCTAATTCAGATTTTTTTTTTTGCTAATTCAGATTTTTTTTTTGCTAATTCAGATTTTTTTTTGTGGTAATTCAGATTTTCTTTCTAATTTTTATTTTTTTGCTAATTCAGATTTTTTTTTTTTTTGTAATTCAGATTTTTTTTTCTAATTTTTTTTTCTAATTTTTTTTTGCTAATTCAGATTTTTTTTTGGTAATTCAGATTTTTGTTTTTTTCTAATTTTTTTTGCTAATTCAGATTTTTTTTTTTGCTAATTTTTTTTTTTTTGCTAATTCAGATTTTTTTTTTTTTTGCTAATTTTTAGTTTTTTTTTTTGCTAATTCAGATTTTTTTTGTAATTATTTTTTCTTTTTTGCTAAATCAGAGTTTTTTTTCTAATTTTTTTTTTTTTTGCTAATTCAGATTTTTTTTTTTTTGCTAATTCAGATTATATTTTTTTTGCTAATTCAGATTTTTTTTTTCTAATTTTTTTTTTTTTTGCTAATTCAGATTTTTTTTTTTTGCTCATTCAGATTTTTTTTTGCTAATTCAGATTTTTTTTTTTTGCTAACTCAGATTTTTTTTTTTTTGTAATTCAGATTTTTTTTGTAATTCAGATTTTATTTTTTTTGCTAATTCAGATTTTTTTTTTCTAATTTATTTTTTTTTTTTTTGCTAATTCAGATTTTTTTTTTTTTTGCTATTTCAGATTTTATTTTTTTTGCTAATTCAGATTTTTTTTTCTAATTTTTTTTTTGCTAATTCAGATTTTTTTTTTGCTAATTCAAATTTTTTTGCTAATTCAGATTTTTTTTTTTTTTTGCTAATTCAGATTTTTTTTTTTTTGGTAATTCAGATTTTTTTTTGCTAATTCAGATTTTTGTTTTTTTCTAATTTTTTTTGCTAATTCAGATTTTTTTTTTTTGCTAATTTTTATTTTTTTTTTGCTAATTCAGATTTTTTTTTTGCTAATTTTTAGTTTTTTTTTTTGCTAATTCAGATTTTTTTTTCTAATTTTTTTTTTTGCTAAGTTTTTTTTTTGCTATTTTTTTTTTTTTTGCTAAATCAGAGTTTTTTTTTTTTAGCTATTCAGATTTTTTTTTTCTAATTTTTTTTTTTTTAATTCAGATTTTTTTTTGCTAATTCAGGTTTTTTTGCTAATTCAGATTTTTTTTTTGCTAACTCAGATTTTTTTTTTGGTAATTCAGATTTTTTTTTCTATTTTTAGTTTTTTTTTTGTAATTCCGATTTTATTTTTCTTGCAAATTCAGATTTTTTTTTTGTATTTTTTTTTGCTAATTCAGATTTTTTTTTTTTTTTTTGGTAATTCAGATTTTTTTTCTAATTTTTTTTTTTTGCTAACTCAGATTTTTATTTTCTAATTTTTTTTTGCTAATTCAGATTTTTTTTTGCTAATTCAGATTTTTGTTTGTTCTATTTTTTTTTTGCTAATTCAGATTTTTTTTTGTTTTTTTTTTTGCTAATTCAGATTTTTTTTGAATTTTTTTTGCAATTTTTTTTTTTTTTTTTTGCTAATTCAGATTTTTTTTGCTTATTCAGATTTTTTTTTTGCTAATTCAGTTTTTTTTTTATAATTTTTTCTTTGCTAATTCATATTTTTTTTTTTTTTTGCTAATTCAAATTTTTTTTTTTTTTTTTTTTGTTAATTCAGATTTTTTTTTGCTAATTCAGATTTTTTTTTTTTTGCTATTTCAGATTTTTTTTTTTTTTGCTAATTCAGATTTTTTTTTTTTTTTTTGCTAATTCAGATTTTCTTTTTTTTTGGTAATTCAGTTTTTTTTTTCTAATTTTTTTTTTTTTGCTAACTCAGATTTTTTTTTCTAATTTTTTTTTGCTAATTCAGATTTTTTTTGACTAATTCAGATTTTTGTTTTTTTCTATTTTTTTTGCTAAGTCAGATTTTTTTTGCTAATTTTTTTTTTTTTTTGCTAATTCAGATTTTTTTTTTTTTTTGCTAATTTTTAGTTTTTTTTTTGCTTATTCAGATTTTTTTTTCTAATTTTTTTTTTGCTAAGTTGTTTTTTGCTATTTTTTTTTTGCTAAATCAGAGTTTTTTTTTTTTTTTTAGCTATTCAGATTTTTTTTTTGCTAATTCATATTTTTTTTTTAATTTTTTTTTTTTTTTTGCTAATTCAGATTTTTTTTTTTTTGCTAATTCAGATTTTTTTTTTCCTAATTCAGATTTTTTTTTTTTTTTCTAATTCAGATTTTTTTTTTTTTTGCTAATTCAGATTTTTTTTTTTTTTTGCTAATTTAGATTTTTTTTTTTTGCTAATTCAGATTTTTTTTTTTTTGCTAATTCAGATTTTTTTTTTCAAATTTTTTTTTGCTAATTTTTTTTTTGTTGCTAATTCAGTTTTTTTTTCCTAATTCAGATTTTTTGCTAATTCAGATTTTTTGTTTTTGCTAATTCAGATTTTTTTTGTGCTAATTTTTACTTTTTTTTGTTAATTCAGATGTTTTTTTTTGCTAATTCAGATTTTTTTTTCTAATTTTTTTTGCTAATTTTTATTTTTTTTCGAATTTTTTTTGCTAATTTTTATTTATTTTTTTTTCTGGTAATTCAGATTTTATTTTTTTTGCTAATTCAGATTTTTTTTTTGCTAATTCAGATTTTTTTTTTGTTAATTCAGATTTTTTTTTTGCTAATTCAGATTTTTTTTTTTTTGCTAATTCAGATTTTTGTTTTTTTCTAATTTTTTTTGCTAATTCAGATTTTTTTTTTTTTGCTAATTTTTTTTTTTTTTGCTAATTCAGATTTTTTTTTTTTTGCTAATTTTTAGTTTTTTTTTTTGCTAATTCAGATTTTTTTTCTAATTATTTTTTTTTTTGCTATTTTTTTTTTTTGCTAAGTTTTTTTTCTATTTTTTTTCTTTTTGCTAAATCAGAGTTTTTTTTTCTAATTTTTTTTTTTTGCTAATTCAGATTTTTTTTTTTTTGCTAATTCAGATTTTATTTTTTTTGCTAATTCAGATTTTTTTTTTCTAATTTTTATTTTTTTTTTTTGCTAATTCAGATTTTTTTTTTTTGCTCATTCAGATTTTTTTTGCTAATTCAGATTTTTTTTTTTGCTAACTCAGATTTTTTTTTTTTTTGTAATTCAGATTTTTTTTCTAATTTTTTTTTTGTAATTCAGATTTTATTTTTTTTGCTAATTCAGATTTTCTTTTCAAATTTATTTTTTTTTTTTTTGCTAATTCAGATTTTTTTTTTTGCTGTTTCAGATTTTATTTTTTTTGCTAATTCAGATTTTTTTTTTCTAATTTTTTTTTTGCTAATTCAGATTTTTTTTTTGCTAATTCAAATTTTTTTGCTAATTCAGATTTTTTTTTTTTTTGCTAATTCAGATTTTTTTTGGCAATTCAGAATTTTTTTTCTAATTTTTTTTTTTTGCTAATTCAGATTTTTTTTTCTATTTTTTTTTTTTTGCTAACTCAGATTTTTTTTTGCTAATTCAGATTTTTTTTTGGCTAATTCAGATTTTTGTTTTTTTCTAATTTTTTTTGCTAATTCAGATTTTTTTTTTTTGCTAATTTTTATTTCTTTTTTTGCTAATTTTTTTTTTGCTAAATCAGAGTTTTTTTTTTTTTAGCTATTCAGATTTTTTTTTTCTAATTTTTTTTTTTTGCTAATTTAGATTTTTTTTTAAATTTTTTTTTTTTTTGCTAATTTTTTTTTTTTGCTAAGTTTTTTTTTGCTATTTTTTTTTTTTTTGCTAAATCAGAGTTTTTTTTTTTTTAGCTATTCAGATTTTTTTTCTAATTTTTTTTTGCTAATTTTTATTTTTTTATTTTTTTTTGGTAATTCAGATTTTATTTTTTTTGCTAATTCAGATTTTTTTTTTGCTAATTCAGATTTTTTTTTTGCTAATTCAAATTTTTTTTTTTTTTTTTTTGCTAATTCAGATTTTTTTTTTTAGTGCTAATTCAGATTTTTTTTTTTGCTAATTCAGATTTTTTTTTGCTAATTCAGATTTTGTTTTTTTTTTGCTAATTCAGATTTTTTTTTTTTTTTTTTTTGCTAATTTTTTTTTTTTTGCTAATTCAGATTTTTTTTTTTTTTTTTGCTAATTTTTAGTTTTTTTTTTTTTGCTAATTCAGATTTTTTTTTTCTAATTTTTTTTTTTGCTAAATTTATTTTTTTTTTGCTAAGTTTTTTTTTTGGCTAAATCAGAGTTGTTTTTTTTTTTACCTATTCAGATTTTTTTTTCAAATTTTTTTTTTTTTTTTGCTAATTCAGATTTTTTTTTTAATTTTTTTTTTTCTTTTGCTAATTCAGATTTTTTTTCGAATTTTTTTTGCTAATTTTTTTTTTTTATTTTTTTTTTTGGTAATTCAGATTTTATTTTTTTTGCTAATTCAGATTTTTTTTTTTGCTAATTCAGATTTTTTTTTTTGCTAATTCAAATTTTTTTTTTTTTTTTGCTAATTCAGATTTTTTTTTTTAGTGCTAATTCAGATTTTTTTTTTGCTAATTCAGATTTTTTTTTTTTTTTTGCTAATTCAGATTTTTTTTTTTTTTTGTAATTCAGATTTTTTTTTCTAATTTTTTTTTGCTAATTCAGATTTTTTTTTGCTAATTCAGATTTTTGTTTTTTTCTAATTTTTTTTGCTAATTCAGATTTTTTTTTTTTTGCTAATTTTTTTTTTTTTGCTAATTCAGATTTTTTTTTTTTTGCTAATTTTTAGTTTTTTTTTTTGCTAATTCAGATTTTTTTTTCTAATTATTTTTTTTTCTATTTTTTTCTTTTTTGCTAAATCAGAGTTTTTTTTTTCTAATTTTTTTTTTTTGCTAATTCAGATTTTTTTTTTTTTGCTAATTCAGATTTTATTTTTTTTGCTAATTCAGATTTTTTTTTTCTAATTTTTATTTTTTTTTTTTTGCTAATTCAGATTTCTTTTTTTTTGCTCATTCAGATTTTTTTTGCTAATTCAGATTTTTTTTTTTGCTAACTCAGATTTTTTTTTTTTTGTAATTCAGATTTTTTTTCTAATTTTTTTTTTGTAATTCAGATTTTATTTTTTTTGCTAATTCAGATTTTTTTTTCAAATTTATTTTTTTTTTTTTTGCTAATTCAGATTTTTTTTTTTGCTGTTTCAGATTTTATTTTTTTTGCTAATTCAGATTTTTTTTTTCTAATTTTTTTTTTGCTAATTCAGATTTTTTTTTTGCTAATTCAAATTTTTTTGCTAATTCAGATTTTTTTTTTTTTTGCTAATTCAGATTTTTTTTGGCAATTCAGAATTTTTTTTCTAATTTTTTTTTTTTGCTAATTCAGATTTTTTTTTCTATTTTTTTTTTTTTTTGCTAACTCAGATTTTTTTTTCTAATTTTTTTTTGCTAATTCAGATTTTTTTTTGGCTAATTCAGATTTTTGTTTTTTCTAATTTTTTTTGCTAATTCAGATTTTTTTTTTTGCTAATTTTTATTTCTTTTTTTGCTAATTTTTTTTTTGCTAAATCAGTTTTTTTTTTTTTAGCTATTCAGATTTTTTTTTCTAATTTTTTTTTTTGCTAATTTAGATTTTTTTTTAAATTTTTTTTTTTTTTTGCTAATTTTTTTTTTGCTAAGTTTTTTTTTGCTATTTTTTTTTTTTTGCTAAATCAGAGTTTTTTTTTTTTTAGCTATTCAGATTTTTTTTCTAATTTTTTTTTGCTAATTTTTATTTTTTTATTTTTTTTTTTGGTAATTCAGATTTTATTTTTTTTGCTAATTCAGATTTTTTTTTTGCTAATTCAGATTTTTTTTTTTGCTAATTCAAATTTTTTTTTTTTTTTTGCTAATTCAGATTTTTTTTTTTAGTGCTAAATCAGATTTTTTTTTTTTGATATTCAGATTTTTTTTTTTTTTTTGCTAATTCAGATTTTTTTTTTTTTTGCTAATTCAGATTTTTTTTTTTTTTTTTTTGCTAATTTTTTTTTTTTTTTGCTAATTCAGATTTTTTTTTCTTTTTTTGCTAATTTTTAGTTTTTTTTTTTTTTGCTAATTCAGATTTTTTTTTTTTGCTAAATTTATTTTTTTTTTGCTAAGTTTTTTTTTTGGCTAAATCAGAGTTGTTTTTTTTTTACCTATTCAGATTTTTTTTTCAAATTTTTTTTTTTTTTTTTGCTAATTCAGATTTTTTTTTTAATTTTTTTTTTTTTTTTTTGCTAATTCAGATTTTTTTTCGAATTTTTTTTGCTAATTTTTTTTTTTTTATTTTTTTTTTGGTAATTCAGATTTTATTTTTTTTGCTAATTCAGATTTTTTTTTTGCTAATTCAGATTTTTTTTTTTTGCTAATTCAAATTTTTTTTTTTTTTTGCTAATTCAGATTTTTTTTTTAGTGCTAATTCAGATTTTTTTTTTGCTAATTCAGATTTTTTTTTTTTTTTTGCTAATTCAGATTTTTTTTTTTTTTGCTAATTCAGATTTTTTTTTTTGCTAATTTTTTTTTTTTTTTGCTAATTCAGATTTTTTTTTTTTTTTTTTTGCTAATTTTTAGTTTTTTTTTTTTTTTGCTAATTCAGATTTTTTTTTTCTAATTTTTTTTTTATTTTTTTTTTTTTTGCTAAGTTTTTTTTTTGCTATTTTTTTTTTTGCTAAATTAGAGTTTTTTTTTTTTTAGCTATTCAGATTTTTTTTTTCTAATTTTTTTTTTTTTTGCTAATTCAGATTTTTTTTTTAATTTTTTTTTTTTTTGCTAATTCAGATTTTTTTTTTTTGCTCATTCAGATTTTTTTTTGCTAATTCAGATTTTTTTTTTTTGCTAACTCAGATTTTTTTTTTTTGTAATTCAGATTTTTTTTCTTTTTTTTTTTTTTTGTAATTCAGATTTTATTTTTTTTGCTAATTCAGATTTTTTTTTTCTAATTTATTTTTTTTTTTTTTTGCTAATTCAGATTTTTTTTTTTTTTCCTATTTCAGATTTTATTTTTTTTGCTAATTCAGATTTTTTTTTCTAATTTTTTTTTTGCTAATTCAGATTTTTTTTTTGCTAATTCAAATTTTTTTGCTAATTCAGATTTTTTTTTTTTTTTTGCTAATTCAGTTTAATTTTTTTTTTTTTTTTTTTTTTGCTAATTCAGATTTTTTTTTTTTTGGTAATTCAGATTTTTTTTTGCTAATTCAGATTTTTGTTTTTTTCTAATTTTTTTTGCTAATTCAGATTTTTTTTTTTTGCTAATTTTTATTTTTTTTTTGCTAATTCAGATTTTTTTTTTGCTAATTTTTAGTTTTTTTTTTTGCTAATTCAGATTTTTTTTTCTAATTTTTTTTTTTGCTAAGTTTTTTTTTGCTATTTTTTTTTTTTGCTAAATCAGAGTTTTTTTTTTTTAGCTATTCAGATTTTTTTTTTCTAATTTTTTTTTTGTTTGTTCTAATTTTTTTTTGCTAATTCAGATTTTTTTTTGTTTTTTTTTTTTGCTAATTCAGATTTTTTTTGAATTTTTTTTGCAATTTTTTTTTTTTTTTTTGCTAATTCAGATTTTTTTTGCTTATTCAGATTTTTTTTTTGCTAATTCAGTTTTTTTTTTATAATTTTTTCTTTGCTAATTCATATTTTTTTTTTTTTTTGCTAATTCAATTTTTTTTTTTTTTTTTTTTTGTTAATTCAGATTTTTTTTTGCTAATTCAGATTTTTTTTTTTTTGCTATTTCAGATTTTTTTTTTTTTTGCTAATTCAGATTTTTTTTTTTTTTGCTAATTCAGATTTTCTTTTTTTTTGGTAATTCAGTTTTTTTTTTCTAATTTTTTTTGCTGTTTCAGATTTTATTTTTTTTGCTAATTCAGATTTTTTTTTCTAATTTTTTTTTTGCTAATTCAGATTTTTTTTTTGCTAATTCAAATTTTTTTGCTAATTAAGATTTTTTTTTTTTTTTGCTAATTCAGATTTTTTTTGGCAATTCAGAATTTTTTTTCTAATTTTTTTTTTTTGCTAATTCAGATTTTTTTTTCTATTTTTTTTTTTTTTGCTAACTCAGATTTTTTTTTGCTAATTCAGATTTTTTTTTGGCTAATTCAGATTTTTGTTTTTTTCTAATTTTTTTTGCTAATTCAGATTTTTTTTTTTTTGCTAATTTTCATTTCTTTTTTTGCTAATTTTTTTTTTGCTAAATCAGTTTTTTTTTTTTTAGCTATTCAGATTTTTTTTTTCTAATTTTTTTTTTTTGCTAATTTAGATTTTTTTTTAAATTTTTTTTTTTTTTTGCTATTTTTTTTTTTTGCTAAGTTTTTTTTTGCTATTTTTTTTTTTTTGCTAAATCAGTTTTTTTTTTTTAGCTATTCAGATTTTTTTTCTAATTTTTTTTTGCTAATTTTTTTTTGGTAATTCAGATTTTATTTTTTTTGCTAATTCAGATTTTTTTTTGCTAATTCAGATTTTTTTTTTGCTAATTAAAATTTTTTTTTTTTTTTTTTTGCTAATTCAGATTTTTTTTTTTAGTGCTAATTCAGATTTTTTTTTTTGCTAATTCAGATTTTTTTTTGCTAATTCAGATTTTGTTTTTTTTTGCTAATTCAGATTTTTTTTTTTTTTTTTTTTTGCTAATTTTTTTTTTTTTTTGCTAATTCAGATTTTTTTTTTTTTTTTTTGCTAATTTTTAGTTTTTTTTTTTTTGCTAATTCAGATTTTTTTTTTCTAATTTTTTTTTTTGCTAAATTTATTTTTTTTTTGCTAAGTTTTTTTTTTGGCTAAATCAGAGTTGTTTTTTTTTTACCTATTCAGATTTTTTTTTCAAATTTTTTTTTTTTTTTGCTAATTCAGATTTTTTTTTTAATTTTTTTTTTTTTCTTTTGCTAATTCAGATTTTTTTTCGAATTTTTTTTGCTAATTTTTTTTTTTATTTTTTTTTTGGTAATTCAGATTTTATTTTTTTTGCTAATTCAGATTTTTTTTTTTGCTAATTCAGATTTTTTTTTTTTGCTAATTCAAATTTTTTTTTTGTTTGCTAATTCAGATTTTTTTTTTTAGTGCTAATTCAGATTTTTTTTTTGCTAATTCAGATTTTTTTTTTTTTTTGCTAATTCAGATTTTTTTTTTTTTTTTGTAATTCAGATTTTTTTTTCTAATTTTTTTTTGCTAATTCAGATTTTTTTTTGCTAATTCAGATTTTTGTTTTTTTCTAATTTTTTTTGCTAATTCAGATTTTTTTTTTTTGCTAATTTTTTTTTTTTTTGCTAATTCATATTTTTTTTTTTTTTTGCTAATTTTTAGTTTTTTTTTTTGCTAATTCAGATTTTTTTTTCTAATTATTTTTTTTTCTATTTTTTTCTTTTTTGCTAAATCAGAGTTTTTTTTTCTAATTTTTTTTTTTTTGCTAATTCAGATTTTTTTTTTTTTTGCTAATTCAGATTTTATTTTTTTTGCTAATTCAGATTTTTTTTTCTAATTTTTATTTTTTTTTTTTGCTAATTCAGATTTTTTTTTTTTGCTCATTCAGATTTTTTTTTGCTAATTCAGATTTTTTTTTTTGCTAACTCAGATTTTTTTTTTTTTTGTAATTCAGATTTTTTTTCAAATTTTTTTTTTTGTAATTCAGATTTTATTTTTTTTTGCTAATTCAGATTTTTTTTTTCAAATTTATTTTTTTTTTTTTTGCTAATTCAGATTTTTTTTTTTGCTGTTTCAGATTTTATTTTTTTTGCTAATTCAGATTTTTTTTTTCTAATTTTTTTTTTGCTAATTCAGATTTTTTTTTTTGCTAATTCAAATTTTTTTGCTAATTCAGATTTTTTTTTTTTTGCTAATTCAGATTTTTTTTGGCAATTCAGAATTTTTTTTCTAATTTTTTTTTTTTGCTAATTCAGATTTTTTTTTCTATTTTTTTTTTTTTTTTTGCTAACTCAGATTTTTTTTTCTAATTTTTTTTTGCTAATTCAGATTTTTTTTTGGCTAATTCAGATTTTTGTTTTTTCTAATTTTTTTTGCTAATTCAGATTTTTTTTTTTTTGCTAATTTTTATTTCTTTTTTTGCTAATTTTTTTTTTGCTAAATCAGTTTTTTTTTTTTTTAGCTATTCAGATTTTTTTTTTCTAATTTTTTTTTTTGCTAATTTAGATTTTTTTTTAAATTTTTTTTTTTTTTTGCTAATTTTTTTTTTTTGCTAAGTTTTTTTTTGCTATTTTTTTTTTTTTGCTAAATCAGAGTTTTTTTTTTTTTAGCTATTCAGATTTTTTTTCTAATTTTTTTTTGCTAATTTTTATTTTTTTATTTTTTTTTTTGGTAATTCAGATTTTATTTTTTTTGCTAATTCAGATTTTTTTTTTGTTAATTCAGATTTTTTTTTTTGCTAATTCAGATTTTTTTTTTTTTGCTAATTCAGATTTTTGTTTTTTTCTAATTTTTTTTGCTAATTCAGATTTTTTTTTTTTGCTAATTTTTTTTTTTTTTTGCTAATTCAGATTTTTTTTTTTTGCTAATTTTTAGTTTTTTTTTTTGCTAATTCAGATTTTTTTTTCTAATTATTTTTTTTTTTGCTATTTTTTTTTTTGCTAAGTTTTTTTTCTATTTTTTTCTTTTTTGCTAAATCAGAGTTTTTTTTTCTAATTTTTTTTTTTTTGCTAATTCAGATTTTTTTTTTTTTGCTAATTCAGATTTTATTTTTTTTGCTAATTCAGATTTTTTTTTTCTAATTTTTATTTTTTTTTTTTGCTAATTCAGATTTCTTTTTTTTTGCTCATTCAGATTTTTTTTGCTAATTCAGATTTTTTTTTTTGCTAACTCAGATTTTTTTTTTTTTTGTAATTCAGATTTTTTTTCTAATTTTTTTTTTTTGTAATTCAGATTTTATTTTTTTTGCTAATTCAGATTTTTTTTTCAAATTTATTTTTTTTTTTTTTGCTAATTCAGATTTTTTTTTTGCTGTTTCAGATTTTATTTTTTTTGCTAATTCAGATTTTTTTTTTCTAATTTTTTTTTTGCTAATTCAGATTTTTTTTTTGCTAATTCAAATTTTTTTGCTAATTAAGATTTTTTTTTTTTTGCTAATTCAGATTTTTTTTGGCAATTCAGAATTTTTTTTCTAATTTTTTTTTTTTGCTAATTCAGATTTTTTTTTCTATTTTTTTTTTTTTGCTAACTCAGATTTTTTTTTGCTAATTCAGATTTTTTTTTGGCTAATTCAGATTTTTGTTTTTTTCTAATTTTTTTTGCTAATTCAGATTTTTTTTTTTTTGCTAATTTTTATTTCTTTTTTTGCTAATTTTTTTTTTGCTAAATCAGAGTTTTTTTTTTTTTTAGCTATTCAGATTTTTTTTTTCTAATTTTTTTTTTTTGCTAATTTAGATTTTTTTTTAAATTTTTTTTTTTTTTTGCTATTTTTTTTTTTTTGCTAAGTTTTTTTTTGCTATTTTTTTTTTTGCTAAATCAGAGTTTTTTTTTTTTTAGCTATTCAGATTTTTTTTCTAATTTTTTTTTGCTAATTTTTATTTTTTTGTTTTTTTTTGGTAATTCAGATTTTATTTTTTTTGCTAATTCAGATTTTTTTTTTGCTAATTCAGATTTTTTTTTTGCTAATTCAAATTTTTTTTTTTTTTTTTTTGCTAATTCAGATTTTTTTTTTTAGTGCTAATTCAGATTTTTTTTTTTGCTAATTCAGATTTTTTTTTGCTAATTCAGATTTTGTTTTTTTTTGCTAATTCAGATTTTTTTTTTTTTTTTTTTTTTGCTAATTTTTTTTTTTTTTGCTAATTCAGATTTTTTTTTTTTTTTTGCTAATTTTTAGTTTTTTTTTTTTTGCTAATTCAGATTTTTTTTTTCTAATTTTTTTTTTTGCTAAATTTATTTTTTTTTTGCTAAGTTTTTTTTTTTTGCTAAATCAGAGTTGTTTTTTTTTTACCTATTCAGATTTTTTTTTCAAATTTTTTTTTTTTTTTGCTAATTCAGATTTTTTTTTTAATTTTTTTTTTTTTCTTTTGCTAATTCAGATTTTTTTTCGAATTTTTTTTGCTAATTTTTTTTTTTATTTTTTTTTTGGTAATTCAGATTTTATTTTTTTTGCTAATTCAGATTTTTTTTTTTTTTTGCTAATTCAGATTTTTTTTTTTTTTTTGTAATTCAGATTTTTTTTTTGTTTGCTAATTCAGATTTTTTTTTTTAGTGCTAATTCAGATTTTTTTTTTGCTAATTCAGATTTTTTTTTTTTTTTGCTAATTCAGATTTTTTTTTTTTTTTTGTAATTCAGATTTTTTTTTCTAATTTTTTTTTGCTAATTCAGATTTTTTTTTGCTAATTCAGATTTTTGTTTTTTTCTAATTTTTTTTGCTAATTCAGATTTTTTTTTTTTGCTAATTTTTTTTTTTTTTGCTAATTCAGATTTTTTTTTTTTTGCTAATTTTTAGTTTTTTTTTTTGCTAATTCAGATTTTTTTTTCTAATTATTTTTTTTTCTATTTTTTTCTTTTTTGCTAAATCAGAGTTTTTTTTTTCTAATTTTTTTTTTTTTGCTAATTCAGATTTTTTTTTTTTTGCTAATTCAGATTTTATTTTTTTTGCTAATTCAGATTTTTTTTTCTAATTTTTATTTTTTTTTTTTTGCTAATTCAGATTTTTTTTTTTTGCTCATTCAGATTTTTTTTTGCTAATTCAGATTTTTTTTTTTGCTAACTCAGATTTTTTTTTTTTTTGTAATTCAGATTTTTTTTCTAATTTTTTTTTTTTTTGTAATTCAGATTTTATTTTTTTTTGCTAATTCAGATTTTTTTTTCAAATTTATTTTTTTTTTTTTTGCTAATTCAGATTTTTTTTTTGCTGTTTCAGATTTTATTTTTTTTGCTAATTCAGATTTTTTTTTTCTAATTTTTTTTTTGCTAATTCAGATTTTTTTTTTTGCTAATTCAAATTTTTTTGCTAATTCAGATTTTTTTTTTTTTTTGCTAATTCAGATTTTTTTTGGCAATTCAGAATTTTTTTTCTAATTTTTTTTTTTTGCTAATTCAGATTTTTTTTTCTATTTTTTTTTTTTTTTGCTAACTCAGATTTTTTTTTCTAATTTTTTTTTGCTAATTCAGATTTTTTTTTGGCTAATTCAGATTTTTGTTTTTTCTAATTTTTTTTGCTAATTCAGATTTTTTTTTTTTTGCTAATTTTTATTTCTTTTTTTGCTAATTTTTTTTTTGCTAAATCAGTTTTTTTTTTTTTAGCTATTCAGATTTTTTTTTTCTAATTTTTTTTTTTGCTAATTTAGATTTTTTTTTAAATTTTTTTTTTTTTTTGCTAATTTTTTTTTTTGCTAAGTTTTTTTTTGCTACTTTTTTTTTTTTGCTAAATCAGAGTTTTTTTTTTTTTAGCTATTCAGATTTTTTTTCTAATTTTTTTTTGCTAATTTTTATTTTTTTATTTTTTT
This sequence comes from Dioctria linearis, assembly GCA_963930735.1. Classification (NCBI taxonomy): domain Eukaryota; kingdom Metazoa; phylum Arthropoda; class Insecta; order Diptera; family Asilidae; genus Dioctria; species Dioctria linearis. Next base: position 43,134 of record CAWVNZ010001915.1, on the reverse strand, counting down.
TTTGGTAATTCAGATTTTATTTTTTTTGCTAATTCAGATTTTTTTTTTGCTAATTCAGATTTTTTTTTTTGCTAATTCAAATTTTTTTTTTTTTTTTGCTAATTCAGATTTTTTTTTTTAGTGCTAAATCAGATTTTTTTTTTTGATTTTCAGATTTTTTTTTTTTTTTGCTAATTCAGATTTTTTTTTTTTTTGCTAATTCAGATTTTTTTTTTTTTTTTTTTTGCTAATTTTTTTTTTTTTTGCTAATTCAGATTTTTTTTTTTTTTTTTTGCTAATTTTTAGTTTTTTTTTTTTTTGCTAATTCAGATTTTTTTTTTTCTAATTTTTTTTTTTTGCTAAATTTATTTTTTTTTTTGGCTAAATCAGAGTTGTTTTTTTTTTACCTATTCAGATTTTTTTTTCAAATTTTTTTTTTTTTTTTGCTAATTCAGATTTTTTTTTTAATTTTTTTTTTTTTTTTTGCTAATTCAGATTTTTTTTCGAATTTTTTTTGCTAATTTTTTTTTTTTTATTTTTTTTTTTGGTAATTCAGATTTTATTTTTTTTGCTAATTCAGATTTTTTTTTTGCTAATTCAGATTTTTTTTTTTTGCTAATTCAAATTTTTTTTTTTTTTTTGCTAATTCAGATTTTTTTTTTTAGTGCTAATTCAGATTTTTTTTTTGCTAATTCAGATTTTTTTTTTTTTTTTGCTAATTCAGATTTTTTTTTTTTTGCTAATTCAGATTTTTTTTTTTGCTAATTTTTTTTTTTTTTTGCTAATTCAGATTTTTTTTTTTTTTTTTTGCTAATTTTTAGTTTTTTTTTTTTTTTGCTAATTCAGATTTTTTTTTTCTAATTTTTTTTTTTTTGCTAAATTTATTTTTTTTTTTTTTGCTAAGTTTTTTTTTGCTATTTTTTTTTTGCTAAATTAGAGTTTTTTTTTTTTTAGCTATTCAGATTTTTTTTTTCTAATTTTTTTTTTTTTGCTAATTCAGATTTTTTTTTTTAATTTTTTTTTTTTTTGCTAATTCAGATTTTTTTTTTTTTGCTAATTCAGATTTTTTTTTTTTTGCTAATTAAGATTTTATTTTTTTATTTTGCTAATTCAGATTTTTTTTTTTGCGAATTCAGATTTTTTTTTTTTTTGCTAAATCAGATTTTTTTTTCGATTTTTTTTTTGCTAATTTTTTTTTTTTCTAATTCAGATTTTTTTTTTGCTTATTCAGATTTTATTTTTTTTGCTAATTCAGATTTTTTTTTGCCAATTCAGATTTTTTTTTTTTTGCTAATTCAAATTTTTTCTTTTTTTTTTTTTGCTAATTCAGATTTTTTTTTTGCTAATTCAGATTTTTTTTTTGCTAATTCAGATTTTTTTTTTTTTTTTGCTAATTCAGATTTTTTTTTTTGCTAATTCAGTTTAATTTTTTTTTTTTTTTTTTTTTTGCTAATTCAGATTTTTTTTTTTTTTTTGGTAATTCAGATTTTTTTTTCCTAATTCAGATTTTTGTTTTTTTCTAATTTTTTTTGCTAATTCAGATTTTTTTTTTTTGCTAATTTTTATTTTTTTTTTTTGCTAATTCAGATTTTTTTTTTGCTAATTTTTAGTTTTTTTTTTGCTAATTCAGATTTTTTTTTCTAATTTTTTTTTTTTGTTAAGTTTTTTTTTTGCTATTTTTTTTTTTTTTTTTGCTAAATCAGAGTTTTTTTTTTTTAGCTATTCAGATTTTTTTTTCTAATTTTTTTTTTTTAATTCAGATTTTTTTTTTGCTAATTCAGGTTTTTTTGCTAATTCAGATTTTTTTTTTTTGCTAACTCAGATTTTTTTTTTGGTAATTCAGATTTTTTTTTCTATTTTTAGTTTTTTTTTTGTAATTCCGATTTTATTTTTCTTGCAAATTCAGATTTTTTTTTGTATTTTTTTTTTGTTTTTTTTTTTTGCTAATTCAGATTTTTTTTCTAATTTTTTTTTTTGTAATTCAGATTTTATTTTTTTTGCTAATTCAGATTTTTTTTTCAAATTTATTTTTTTTTTTTTTTGCTAATTCAGATTTTTTTTTTTTGCTGTTTCAGATTTTATTTTTTTTGCTAATTCAGATTTTTTTTTTCTAATTTTTTTTTTGCTAATTCAGATTTTTTTTTTGCTAATTCAAATTTTTTTGCTAATTAAGATTTTTTTTTTTTTTTGCTAATTCAGATTTTTTTTGGCAATTCAGAATTTTTTTTCTAATTTTTTTTTTTTGCTAATTCAGATTTTTTTTTCTATTTTTTTTTTTTTGCTAACTCAGATTTTTTTTTGCTAATTCAGATTTTTTTTTGGCTAATTCAGATTTTTGTTTTTTTCTAATTTTTTTTGCTAATTCAGATTTTTTTTTTTTTGCTAATTTTTATTTCTTTTTTTGCTAATTTTTTTTTTGCTAAATCAGAGTTTTTTTTTTTTTAGCTATTCAGATTTTTTTTTTCTAATTTTTTTTTTTGCTAATTTAGATTTTTTTTTAAATTTTTTTTTTTTTTTGCTAATTTTTTTTTTGCTAAGTTTTTTTTTGCTATTTTTTTTTTTTTGCTAAATCAGAGTTTTTTTTTTTTTAGCTATTCAGATTTTTTTTCTAATTTTTTTTTGCTAATTTTTATTTTTTTATTTCTTTTTGGTAATTCAGATTTTATTTTTTTTGCTAATTCAGATTTTTTTTTTGCTAATTCAGATTTTTTTTTTGCTAATTCAAATTTTTTTTTTTTTTTTTTGTTAATTCAGATTTTTTTTTTTAGTGCTAATTCAGATTTTTTTTTTTGCTAATTCAGATTTTTTTTTGCTAATTCAGATTTTGTTTTTTTTTGCTAATTCAGATTTTTTTTTTTTTGCTAATTTTTTTTTTTTTTGCTAATTCAGATTTTTTTTTTTTTTTTTTGCTAATTTTTAGTTTTTTTTTTTTTGCTAATTCAGATTTTTTTTTTCTAATTTTTTTTTTGCTAAATTTATTTTTTTTTTGCTAAGTTTTTTTTTTGGCTAAATCAGAGTTGTTTTTTTTTTACCTATTCAGATTTTTTTTTCAAATTTTTTTTTTTTTTTGCTAATTCAGATTTTTTTTTTAATTTTTTTTTTTTCTTTTGCTAATTCAGATTTTTTTTCGAATTTTTTTTGCTAATTTTTTTTTTTTATATTTTTTTTTGGTAATTCAGATTTTATTTTTTTTGCTAATTCAGATTTTTTTTTTGCTAATTCAGATTTTTTTTTTTGCTAATTCAAATTTTTTTTTTTTTGCTAATTCAGATTTTTTTTTTTAGTGCTAATTCAGATTTTTTTTTTGCTAATTCAGATTTTTTTTTTTTTTGCTAATTCAGATTTTTTTTTTTTTTTGTAATTCAGATTTTTTTTCTAATTTTTTTTTGCTAATTCAGATTTTTTTTTGCTAATTCAGATTTTTGTTTTTTTCTAATTTTTTTTGCTAATTCAGATTTTTTTTTTTTTGCTAATTTTTTTTTTTTTTTGCTAATTCAGATTTTTTTTTTTTTTGCTAATTTTTAGTTTTTTTTTTTGCTAATTCAGATTTTTTTTTCTAATTATTTTTTTTTCTATTTTTTTCTTTTTTGCTAAATCAGAGTTTTTTTTTTCTAATTTTTTTTTTTTGCTAATTCAGATTTTTTTTTTTTTGCTAATTCAGATTTTATTTTTTTTGCTAATTCAGATTTTTTTTTTCTAATTTTTATTTTTTTTTTTTTTGCTAATTCAGATTTTTTTTTTTTTGCTCATTCAGATTTTTTTTTGCTAATTCAGATTTTTTTTTTTGCTAACTCAGATTTTTTTTTTTTTTGTAATTCAGATTTTTTTTCTAATTTTTTTTTTTTTGTAATTCAGATTTTATTTTTTTTTGCTAATTCAGATTTTTTTTTCAAATTTATTTTTTTTTTTTGCTAATTCAGATTTTTTTTTTGCTGTTTCAGATTTTATTTTTTTTGCTAATTCAGATTTTTTTTTTCTAATTTTTTTTGCTAATTCAGATTTTTTTTTTTGCTAATTCAAATTTTTTTGCTAATTCAGATTTTTTTTTTTTTTGCTAATTCAGATTTTTTTTGGCAATTCAGAATTTTTTTTCTAATTTTTTTTTTTTGCTAATTCAGATTTTTTTTTCTATTTTTTTTTTTTTTTTTGCTAACTCAGATTTTTTTTTCTAATTTTTTTTTGCTAATTCAGATTTTTTTTTGGCTAATTCAGATTTTTGTTTTTTCTAATTTTTTTTGCTAATTCAGATTTTTTTTTTTGCTAATTTTTATTTCTTTTTTTGCTAATTTTTTTTTTGCTAAATCAGTTTTTTTTTTTTTAGCTATTCAGATTTTTTTTTTCTAATTTTTTTTTTGCTAATTTAGATTTTTTTTTAAATTTTTTTTTTTTTTGCTAATTTTTTTTTTTGCTAAGTTTTTTTTTGCTATTTTTTTTTTTTTGCTAAATCAGAGTTTTTTTTTTTTTAGCTATTCAGATTTTTTTTCTAATTTTTTTTTGCTAATTTTTATTTTTTTATTTTTTTTTTTGGTAATTCAGATTTAATTTTTTTTGCTAATTCAGATTTTTTTTTTGCTAATTCAGATTTTTTTTTTTGCTAATTCAAATTTTTTTTTTTTTTTTGCTAATTCAGATTTTTTTTTTTAGTGCTAAATCAGATTTTTTTTTTTGATATTCAGATTTTTTTTTTTTTTGCTAATTCAGATTTTTTTTTTTTTTGCTAATTCAGATTTTTTTTTTTTTTTGCTAATTTTTTTTTTTTTTTGCTAATTCAGATTTTTTTTTTTTTTTTTGCTAATTTTTAGTTTTTTTTTTTTTTGCTAATTCAGATTTTTTTTTTTCTAATTTTTTTTTTTTGCTAAATTTATTTTTTTTTTTTGCTAAGTTTTTTTTTGGCTAAATCAGAGTTGTTTTTTTTTTACCTATTCAGATTTTTTTTTCAAATTTATTTTTTTTTTTTGCTAATTCAGATTTTTTTTTTAATTTTTTGCTAATTCAGATTTTTTTTCGAATTTTTTTTTGCTAATTTTTTTTTTTTTATTTTTTTTTTGGTAATTCAGATTTTATTTTTTTTGCTAATTCAGATTTTTTTTTTGCTAATTCAGATTTTTTTTTTTTGCTAATTCAAATTTTTTTTTTTTTTTGCTAATTCAGATTTTTTTTTTTAGTGCTAATTCAGATTTTTTTTTTGCTAATTCAGATTTTTTTTTTTTTTTTTTCTAATTCAGATTTTTTTTTTTTTGCTAATTCAGATTTTTTTTTTTGCTAATTTTTTTTTTTTTTTGCTAATTCAGATTTTTTTTTTTTTTTTTGCTAATTTTTAGTTTTTTTTTTTTTTGCTAATTCAGATTTTTTTTTTCTAATTTTTTTTTTTTTGCTAAATTTATTTTTTTTTTTTTTGCTAAGTTTTTTTTTTGCTATTTTTTTTTGCTAAATTAGAGTTTTTTTTTTTTTAGCTATTCAGATTTTTTTTTTCTAATTTTTTTTTTTTTTGCTAATTCAGATTTTTTTTTTTAATTTTTTTTTTTTTTGCTAATTCAGATTTTTTTTTTTTTGCTAATTCAGATTTTTTTTTTTTTGCTAATTAAGATTTTATTTTTTTTTTTTTTTTTGCTAATTCAGATTTTTTTTTTTGCGAATTCAGATTTTTTTTTTTTTTGCTAAATCAGATTTTTTTTCGATTTTTTTTTTGCTAATTTTTTTTTTTTGCTAATTCAGATTTTTTTTTTGCTTATTCAGATTTTATTTTTTTTGCTAATTCAGATTTTTTTTTGCCAATTCAGATTTTTTTTTTTTTGCTAATTCAAATTTTTTCTTTTTTTTTTTTTTTGCTAATTCAGATTTTTTTTTTTGCTAATTCAGATTTTTTTTTTGCTAATTCAGATTTTTTTTTTTTTTTTGCTAATTCAGATTTTTTTTTTTTGCTAATTCAGTTTAATTTTTTTTTTTTTTTTTTTTTTGCTAATTCAGATTTTTTTTTTTTTTTGGTAATTCAGATTTTTTTTTCCTAATTCAGATTTTTGTTTTTTTCTAATTTTTTTTGCTAATTCAGATTTTTTTTTTTTTGCTAATTTTTATTTTTTTTTTTTGCTAATTCAGATTTTTTTTTTGCTAATTTTTAGTTTTTTTTTTGCTAATTCAGATTTTTTTTTCTAATTTTTTTTTTTTGTTAAGTTTTTTTTTTGCTATTTTTTTTTTTTTTTTTTGCTAAATCAGAGTTTTTTTTTTTTAGCTATTCAGATTTTTTTTTTCTAATTTTTTTTTTTTTAATTCAGATTTTTTTTTTGCTAATTCAGGTTTTTTTGCTAATTCAGATTTTTTTTTTGCTAACTCAGATTTTTTTTTTGGTAATTCAGATTTTTTTTTCTATTTTTAGTTTTTTTTTTGTAATTCCGATTTTATTTTTCTTGCAAATTCAGATTTTTTTTTTGTATTTTTTTTTTTGTTTTTTTTTTGCTAATTCAGATTTTTTTTCTAATTTTTTTTTTTGTAATTCAGATTTTATTTTTTTTGCAAATTCAGATTTTTTTTTCAAATTTATTTTTTTTTTTTTTTGCTAATTCAGATTTTTTTTTTTTGCTGTTTCAGATTTTATTTTTTTTGCTAATTCAGATTTTTTTTTTCTAATTTTTTTTTTGCTAATTCAGATTTTTTTTTGCTAATTCAAATTTTTTTGCTAATTAAGATTTTTTTTTTTTTTGCTAATTCAGATTTTTTTTGGCAATTCAGAATTTTTTTTCTAATTTTTTTTTTTTGCTAATTCAGATTTTTTTTTCTATTTTTTTTTTTTTGCTAACTCAGATTTTTTTTTGCTAATTCAGATTTTTTTTTGGCTAATTCAGATTTTTGTTTTTTTCTAATTTTTTTTGCTAATTCAGATTTTTTTTTTTTTGCTAATTTTTATTTCTTTTTTTGCTAATTTTTTTTTTGCTAAATCAGAGTTTTTTTTTTTTTAGCTATTCAGATTTTTTTTTTCTAATTTTTTTTTTTTGCTAATTTAGATTTTTTTTTAAATTTTTTTTTTTTTTGCTAATTTTTTTTTTTTGCTAAGTTTTTTTTTGCTATTTTTTTTTTTTGCTAAATCAGAGTTTTTTTTTTTTTAGCTATTCAGATTTTTTTTCTAATTTTTTTTTGCTAATTTTTATTTTTTTATTTTTTTTTGGTAATTCAGATTTTATTTTTTTTGCTAATTCAGATTTTTTTTTTGCTAATTCAGATTTTTTTTTGCTAATTCAAATTTTTTTTTTTTTTTTTGCTAATTCAGATTTTTTTTTTTAGTGCTAATTCAGATTTTTTTTTTTGCTAATTCAGATTTTTTTTTGCTAATTCAGATTTTGTTTTTTTTTGCTAATTCAGATTTTTTTTTTTTTTTTTTTTGCTAATTTTTTTTTTTTTGCTAATTCAGATTTTTTTTTTTTTTTTTTGCTAATTTTTAGTTTTTTTTTTTTTGCTAATTCAGATTTTTTTTTTCTAATTTTTTTTTTGCTAAATTTATTTTTTTTTTGCTAAGTTTTTTTTTTGGCTAAATCAGAGTTGTTTTTTTTTTACCTATTCAGATTTTTTTTTCAAATTTTTTTTTCAAATTTTTTTTTTTTTTTTGCTAATTCAGATTTTTTTTTTAATTTTTTTTTTTTCTTTTGCTAATTCAGATTTTTTTTCGAATTTTTTTTGCTAATTTTTTTTTTTTATTTTTTTTTTGGTAATTCAGATTTTATTTTTTTTGCTAATTCAGATTTTTTTTTTTGCTAAATCAGATTTTTTTTTTGCTAATTCAAATTTTTTTTTTTTTTGCTAATTCAGATTTTTTTTTTTAGTGCTAATTCAGATTTTTTTTTTGCTAATTCAGATTTTTTTTTTTTTTTGCTAATTCAGATTTTTTTTTTTTTTTGTAATTCAGATTTTTTTTTCTAATTTTTTTTTGCTAATTCAGATTTTTTTTTGCTAATTCAGATTTTTGTTTTTTTCTAATTTTTTTTGCTAATTCAGATTTTTTTTTTTTTGCTAATTTTTTTTTTTTTGCTAATTCAGATTTTTTTTTTTTTGCTAATTTTTAGTTTTTTTTTTTGCTAATTCAGATTTTTTTTTCTAATTATTTTTTTTTCTATTTTTTTCTTTTTTGCTAAATCAGAGTTTTTTTTTTCTAATTTTTTTTTTTTGCTAATTCAGATTTTTTTTTTTTTGCTAATTCAGATTTTATTTTTTTTGCTAATTCAGATTTTTTTTTTCTAATTTTTATTTTTTTTTTTTTGCTAATTCAGATTTTTTTTTTTTTGCTCATTCAGATTTTTTTTTCAAATTTTTTTTTTTTTTTGCTAATTCAGATTTTTTTTTTAATTTTTTTTTTCTTTTGCTAATTCAGATTTTTTTTCGAATTTTTTTTGCTAATTTTTTTTTTTTATTTTTTTTTTGGTAATTCAGATTTTATTTTTTTTGCTAATTCAGATTTTTTTTTTTGCTAATTCAGATTTTTTTTTTTGCTAATTCAAATTTTTTTTTTTTTTGCTAATTCAGATTTTTTTTTTAGTGCTAATTCAGATTTTTTTTTTGCTAATTCAGATTTTTTTTTTTTTTTGCTAATTCAGATTTTTTTTTTTTTTGTAATTCAGATTTTTTTTTCTAATTTTTTTTTGCTAATTCAGATTTTTTTTTGCTAATTCAGATTTTTGTTTTTTTCTAATTTTTTTTGCTAATTCAGATTTTTTTTTTTTTGCTAATTTTTAGTTTTTTTTTTGCTAATTCAGATTTTTTTTTCTAATTATTTTTTTTTCTATTTTTTTCTTTTTTGCTAAATGAGTTTTTTTTTCTAATTTTTTTTTTTTGCTAATTCAGATTTTTTTTTTTTTTTGTAATTCAGATTTTTTTTTCTAATTTTTTTTTGCTAATTCAGATTTTTTTTTGCTAATTCAGATTTTTGTTTTTTTCTAATTTTTTTTGCTAATTCAGATTTTTTTTTTTTGCTAATTTTTATTTTTTTTTTTTGCTAATTCAGATTTTTTTTTTGCTAATTTTTAGTTTTTTTTTTGCTAATTCAGATTTTTTTTTCTAATTTTTTTTTTTTGTTAAGTTTTTTTTTGCTATTTTTTTTTTTTTTTTTGCTAAATCAGAGTTTTTTTTTTTTAGCTATTCAGATTTTTTTTTCTAATTTTTTTTTTTTTAATTCAGATTTTTTTTTTGCTAATTCAGGTTTTTTTGCTAATTCAGATTTTTTTTTTGCTAACTCAGATTTTTTTTTTGGTAATTCAGATTTTTTTTTCTATTTTTAGTTTTTTTTTTGTAATTCCGATTTTATTTTTCTTGCAAATTCAGATTTTTTTTTTGTATTTTTTTTTTGTTTTTTTTTTTGCTAATTCAGATTTTTTTTCTAATTTTTTTTTTTGTAATTCAGATTTTATTTTTTTTGCTAATTCAGATTTTTTTTTCAAATTTATTTTTTTTTTTTTTTGCTAATTCAGATTTTTTTTTTTTGCTGTTTCAGATTTTATTTTTTTTGCTAATTCAGATTTTTTTTTTCTAATTTTTTTTTTGCTAATTCAGATTTTTTTTTGCTAATTCAAATTTTTTTGCTAATTAAGATTTTTTTTTTTTTTGCTAATTCAGATTTTTTTTGGCAATTCAGAATTTTTTTTCTAATTTTTTTTTTTTGCTAATTCAGATTTTTTTTTCTATTTTTTTTTTTTTGCTAACTCAGATTTTTTTTTGCTAATTCAGATTTTTTTTTGGCTAATTCAGATTTTTGTTTTTTTCTAATTTTTTTTGCTAATTCAGATTTTTTTTTTTTTGCTAATTTTTATTTCTTTTTTTGCTAATTTTTTTTTTGCTAAATCAGAGTTTTTTTTTTTTTAGCTATTCAGATTTTTTTTTTCTAATTTTTTTTTTTTGCTAATTTAGATTTTTTTTTAAATTTTTTTTTTTTTTGCTAATTTTTTTTTTTTGCTAAGTTTTTTTTTGCTATTTTTTTTTTTTGCTAAATCAGAGTTTTTTTTTTTTTAGCTATTCAGATTTTTTTTCTAATTTTTTTTTGCTAATTTTTATTTTTTTATTTTTTTTGGTAATTCAGATTTTATTTTTTTTGCTAATTCAGATTTTTTTTTTGCTAATTCAGATTTTTTTTTGCTAATTCAAATTTTTTTTTTTTTTTTTGCTAATTCAGATTTTTTTTTTTAGTGCTAATTCAGATTTTTTTTTTTGCTAATTCAGATTTTTTTTTGCTAATTCAGATTTTGTTTTTTTTTGCTAATTCAGATTTTTTTTTTTTTTTTTTTTGCTAATTTTTTTTTTTTTGCTAATTCAGATTTTTTTTTTTTTTTTTTGCTAATTTTTAGTTTTTTTTTTTTTGCTAATTCAGATTTTTTTTTTCTAATTTTTTTTTTGCTAAATTTATTTTTTTTTTGCTAAGTTTTTTTTTTGGCTAAATCAGAGTTGTTTTTTTTTTACCTATTCAGATTTTTTTTTCAAATTTTTTTTTCAAATTTTTTTTTTTTTTTTGCTAATTCAGATTTTTTTTTTAATTTTTTTTTTTTCTTTTGCTAATTCAGATTTTTTTTCGAATTTTTTTTGCTAATTTTTTTTTTTTATTTTTTTTTTGGTAATTCAGATTTTATTTTTTTTGCTAATTCAGATTTTTTTTTTTGCTAAATCAGATTTTTTTTTTGCTAATTCAAATTTTTTTTTTTTTTGCTAATTCAGATTTTTTTTTTTAGTGCTAATTCAGATTTTTTTTTTGCTAATTCAGATTTTTTTTTTTTTTTGCTAATTCAGATTTTTTTTTTTTTTTGTAATTCAGATTTTTTTTTCTAATTTTTTTTTGCTAATTCAGATTTTTTTTTGCTAATTCAGATTTTTGTTTTTTTCTAATTTTTTTTGCTAATTCAGATTTTTTTTTTTTTGCTAATTTTTTTTTTTTTGCTAATTCAGATTTTTTTTTTTTTGCTAATTTTTAGTTTTTTTTTTTGCTAATTCAGATTTTTTTTTCTAATTATTTTTTTTTCTATTTTTTTCTTTTTTGCTAAATCAGAGTTTTTTTTTTCTAATTTTTTTTTTTTGCTAATTCAGATTTTTTTTTTTTTGCTAATTCAGATTTTATTTTTTTTGCTAATTCAGATTTTTTTTTTCTAATTTTTATTTTTTTTTTTTTGCTAATTCAGATTTTTTTTTTTTTGCTCATTCAGATTTTTTTTTCAAATTTTTTTTTTTTTTTGCTAATTCAGATTTTTTTTTTAATTTTTTTTTTCTTTTGCTAATTCAGATTTTTTTTCGAATTTTTTTTGCTAATTTTTTTTTTTTATTTTTTTTTTGGTAATTCAGATTTTATTTTTTTTGCTAATTCAGATTTTTTTTTTTGCTAATTCAGATTTTTTTTTTTGCTAATTCAAATTTTTTTTTTTTTTGCTAATTCAGATTTTTTTTTTAGTGCTAATTCAGATTTTTTTTTTGCTAATTCAGATTTTTTTTTTTTTTTGCTAATTCAGATTTTTTTTTTTTTTTGTAATTCAGATTTTTTTTTCTAATTTTTTTTTGCTAATTCAGATTTTTTTTTGCTAATTCAGATTTTTGTTTTTTTCTAATTTTTTTTGCTAATTCAGATTTTTTTTTTTTTGCTAATTTTTAGTTTTTTTTTTGCTAATTCAGATTTTTTTTTCTAATTATTTTTTTTTCTATTTTTTTCTTTTTTGCTAAATGAGTTTTTTTTTCTAATTTTTTTTTTTTGCTAATTCAGATTTTTTTTTTTTTTTGTAATTCAGATTTTTTTTTCTAATTTTTTTTTGCTAATTCAGATTTTTTTTTGCTAATTCAGATTTTTGTTTTTTTCTAATTTTTTTTGCTAATTCAGATTTTTTTTTTTTGCTAATTTTTATTTTTTTTTTTTGCTAATTCAGATTTTTTTTTTGCTAATTTTTAGTTTTTTTTTTGCTAATTCAGATTTTTTTTTCTAATTTTTTTTTTTTGTTAAGTTTTTTTTTGCTATTTTTTTTTTTTTTTTTGCTAAATCAGAGTTTTTTTTTTTTAGCTATTCAGATTTTTTTTTCTAATTTTTTTTTTTTTAATTCAGATTTTTTTTTTGCTAATTCAGGTTTTTTTGCTAATTCAGATTTTTTTTTTGCTAACTCAGATTTTTTTTTTGGTAATTCAGATTTTTTTTTCTATTTTTAGTTTTTTTTTTGTAATTCCGATTTTATTTTTCTTGCAAATTCAGATTTTTTTTTTGTATTTTTTTTTTGTTTTTTTTTTTGCTAATTCAGATTTTTTTTCTAATTTTTTTTTTTGTAATTCAGATTTTATTTTTTTTGCTAATTCAGATTTTTTTTTCAAATTTATTTTTTTTTTTTTTTGCTAATTCAGATTTTTTTTTTTTGCTGTTTCAGATTTTTTTTTTTTTGCTAATTCAGATTTTTTTTTTCTAATTTTTTTTTTGCTAATTCAGATTTTTTTTTTGCTAATTCAAATTTTTTTGCTAATTAAGATTTTTTTTTTTTTTTGCTAATTCAGATTTTTTTTGGCAATTCAGAATTTTTTTTCTAATTTTTTTTTTTTGCTAATTCAGATTTTTTTTTCTATTTTTTTTTTTTTGCTAACTCAGATTTTTTTTTGCTAATTCAGATTTTTTTTTGGCTAATTCAGATTTTTGTTTTTTTCTAATTTTTTTTGCTAATTCAGATTTTTTTTTTTTTGCTAATTTTTATTTCTTTTTTTGCTAATTTTTTTTTTTCTAAATCAGAGTTTTTTTTTTTTTAGCTATTCAGATTTTTTTTTTCTAATTTTTTTTTTTGCTAATTTAGATTTTTTTTAAAATTTTTTTTTTTTTTTGCTAATTTTTTTTTTGCTAAGTTTTTTTTTGCTATTTTTTTTTTTTTTGCTAAATCAGAGTTTTTTTTTTTTTAGCTATTCAGATTTTTTTTCTAATTTTTTTTTGCTAATTTTTATTTTTTTATTTCTTTTTGGTAATTCAGATTTTATTTTTTTTGCTAATTCAGATTTTTTTTTTGCTAATTCAGATTTTTTTTTTGCTAATTCAAATTTTTTTTTTTTTTTTTTGCTAATTCAGATTTTTTTTTTTAGTGCTAATTCAGATTTTTTTTTTTGCTAATTCAGATTTTTTTTTGCTAATTCAGATTTTGTTTTTTTTTTGCTAATTCAGATTTTTTTTTTTTTTTTTTTTTGCTAATTTTTTTTTTTTTTGCTAATTCAGATTTTTTTTTTTTTTTTTTGCTAATTTTTAGTTTTTTTTTTTTTGCTAATTCAGATTTTTTTTTTCTAATTTTTTTTTTGCTAAATTTATTTTTTTTTGCTAAGTTTTTTTTTTGGCTAAATCAGAGTTGTTTTTTTTTTACCTATTCAGATTTTTTTTTCAAATTTTTTTTTTTTTTGCTAATTCAGATTTTTTTTTTAATTTTTTTTTTTCTTTTGCTAATTCAGATTTTTTTTCGAATTTTTTTTGCTAATTTTTTTTTTTTATTTTTTTTTTTGGTAATTCAGATTTTATTTTTTTTGCTAATTCAGATTTTTTTTTTGCTAATTCAGATTTTTTTTTTTGCTAATTCAAATTTTTTTTTTTTTGCTAATTCAGATTTTTTTTTTTAGTGCTAATTCAGATTTTTTTTTTGCTAATTCAGATTTTTTTTTTTTTTGCTAATTCAGATTTTTTTTTTTTTTTGTAATTCAGATTTTTTTTCTAATTTTTTTTTGCTAATTCAGATTTTTTTTTGCTAATTCAGATTTTTGTTTTTTTCTAATTTTTTTTGCTAATTCAGATTTTTTTTTTTTTGCTAATTTTTTTTTTTTTTTGCTAATTCAGATTTTTTTTTTTTTTGCTAATTTTTAGTTTTTTTTTTTGCTAATTCAGATTTTTTTTTCTAATTATTTTTTTTTCTATTTTTTTCTTTTTTGCTAAATCAGAGTTTTTTTTTTCTAATTTTTTTTTTTTGCTAATTCAGATTTTTTTTTTTTTGCTAATTCAGATTTTATTTTTTTTGCTAATTCAGATTTTTTTTTTCTAATTTTTATTTTTTTTTTTTTTGCTAATTCAGATTTTTTTTTTTTTGCTCATTCAGATTTTTTTTTGCTAATTCAGATTTTTTTTTTTGCTAACTCAGATTTTTTTTTTTTTTGTAATTCAGATTTTTTTTCTAATTTTTTTTTTTTTGTAATTCAGATTTTATTTTTTTTTGCTAATTCAGATTTTTTTTTCAAATTTATTTTTTTTTTTTGCTAATTCAGATTTTTTTTTTGCTGTTTCAGATTTTATTTTTTTTGCTAATTCAGATTTTTTTTTTCTAATTTTTTTTGCTAATTCAGATTTTTTTTTTGCTAATTCAAATTTTTTTGCTAATTCAGATTTTTTTTTTTTTTGCTAATTCAGATTTTTTTTGGCAATTCAGAATTTTTTTTCTAATTTTTTTTTTTTGCTAATTCAGATTTTTTTTTCTATTTTTTTTTTTTTTTTGCTAACTCAGATTTTTTTTTCTAATTTTTTTTTGCTAATTCAGATTTTTTTTTGGCTAATTCAGATTTTTGTTTTTTCTAATTTTTTTTGCTAATTCAGATTTTTTTTTTTGCTAATTTTTATTTCTTTTTTTGCTAATTTTTTTTTTGCTAAATCAGTTTTTTTTTTTTTAGCTATTCAGATTTTTTTTTTCTAATTTTTTTTTTGCTAATTTAGATTTTTTTTTAAATTTTTTTTTTTTTTGCTAATTTTTTTTTTTGCTAAGTTTTTTTTTGCTATTTTTTTTTTTTTGCTAAATCAGAGTTTTTTTTTTTTAGCTATTCAGATTTTTTTTCTAATTTTTTTTTGCTAATTTTTATTTTTTTATTTTTTTTTTTGGTAATTCAGATTTAATTTTTTTTGCTAATTCAGATTTTTTTTTTGCTAATTCAGATTTTTTTTTTTGCTAATTCAAATTTTTTTTTTTTTTTTGCTAATTCAGATTTTTTTTTTTAGTGCTAAATCAGATTTTTTTTTTTGATATTCAGATTTTTTTTTTTTTGCTAATTCAGATTTTTTTTTTTTTTGCTAATTCAGATTTTTTTTTTTTTTTGCTAATTTTTTTTTTTTTTTGCTAATTCAGATTTTTTTTTTTTTTTTGCTAATTTTTAGTTTTTTTTTTTTTTGCTAATTCAGATTTTTTTTTTCTAATTTTTTTTTTTTGCTAAATTTATTTTTTTTTTTGCTAAGTTTTTTTTTGGCTAAATCAGAGTTGTTTTTTTTTTACCTATTCAGATTTTTTTTTCAAATTTATTTTTTTTTTTTGCTAATTCAGATTTTTTTTTTAATTTTTTTTTTTTTTTTTGCTAATTCAGATTTTTTTTCGAATTTTTTTTTGCTAATTTTTTTTTTTTTATTTTTTTTTTGGTAATTCAGATTTTATTTTTTTTGCTAATTCAGATTTTTTTTTTGCTAATTCAGATTTTTTTTTTTTGCTAATTCAAATTTTTTTTTTTTTTTGCTAATTCAGATTTTTTTTTTTAGTGCTAATTCAGATTTTTTTTTGCTAATTCAGATTTTTTTTTTTTTTTTTGCTAATTCAGATTTTTTTTTTTTTGCTAATTCAGATTTTTTTTTTGCTAATTTTTTTTTTTTTTTGCTAATTCAGATTTTTTTTTTTTTTTTTGCTAATTTTTAGTTTTTTTTTTTTTTGCTAATTCAGATTTTTTTTTTCTAATTTTTTTTTTTTTGCTAAATTTATTTTTTTTTTTTTTGCTAAGTTTTTTTTTTGCTATTTTTTTTTTGCTAAATTAGAGTTTTTTTTTTTTTAGCTATTCAGATTTTTTTTTTCTAATTTTTTTTTTTTTTGCTAATTCAGATTTTTTTTTTTAATTTTTTTTTTTTTTGCTAATTCAGATTTTTTTTTTTTTGCTAATTCAGATTTTTTTTTTTTTGCTAATTAAGATTTTTTTTTTTTTTTTTTTTTGCTAATTCAGATTTTTTTTTTTGCGAATTCAGATTTTTTTTTTTTTTGCTAAATCAGATTTTTTTTCGATTTTTTTTTTGCTAATTTTTTTTTTTTGCTAATTCAGATTTTTTTTTTGCTTATTCAGATTTTATTTTTTTTGCTAATTCAGATTTTTTTTTGCCAATTCAGATTTTTTTTTTTTTGCTAATTCAAATTTTTTCTTTTTTTTTTTTTTGCTAATTCAGATTTTTTTTTTTGCTAATTCAGATTTTTTTTTTGCTAATTCAGATTTATTTTTTTTTTTTGCTAATTCAGATTTTTTTTTTTTGCTAATTCAGTTTAATTTTTTTTTTTTTTTTTTTTTTGCTAATTCAGATTTTTTTTTTTTTTTGGTAATTCAGATTTTTTTTTCCTAATTCAGATTTTTGTTTTTTTCTAATTTTTTTTGCTAATTCAGATTTTTTTTTTTTTGCTAATTTTTATTTTTTTTTTTTGCTAATTCAGATTTTTTTTTTGCTAATTTTTAGTTTTTTTTTTGCTAATTCAGATTTTTTTTTCTAATTTTTTTTTTTTTGTTAAGTTTTTTTTTTGCTATTTTTTTTTTTTTTTTGCTAAATCAGAGTTTTTTTTTTTTAGCTATTCAGATTTTTTTTTTCTAATTTTTTTTTTTTTAATTCAGATTTTTTTTTTGCTAATTCAGGTTTTTTTGCTAATTCAGATTTTTTTTTTGCTAACTCAGATTTTTTTTTTGGTAATTCAGATTTTTTTTTCTATTTTTAGTTTTTTTTTTGTAATTCCGATTTTATTTTTCTTGCAAATTCAGATTTTTTTTTTGTATTTTTTTTTTTGTTTTTTTTTTGCTAATTCAGATTTTTTTTCTAATTTTTTTTTTTGTAATTCAGATTTTATTTTTTTTGCAAATTCAGATTTTTTTTTCAAATTTATTTTTTCTTTTTTTTGCTAATTCAGATTTTTTTTTTTGCTGTTTCAGATTTTATTTTTTTTGCTAATTCAGATTTTTTTTTTCTAATTTTTTTTTTGCTAATTCAGATTTTTTTTTGCTAATTCAAATTTTTTTGCTAATTAAGATTTTTTTTTTTTTGCTAATTCAGATTTTTTTTGGCAATTCAGAATTTTTTTTCTAATTTTTTTTTTTTGCTAATTCAGATTTTTTTTTCTATTTTTTTTTTTTTGCTAACTCAGATTTTTTTTTGCTAATTCAGATTTTTTTTTGGCTAATTCAGATTTTTGTTTTTTTCTAATTTTTTTTGCTAATTCAGATTTTTTTTTTTTTGCTAATTTTTATTTCTTTTTTTGCTAATTTTTTTTTTGCTAAATCAGAGTTTTTTTTTTTTTAGCTATTCAGATTTTTTTTTTCTAATTTTTTTTTTTTGCTAATTTAGATTTTTTTTTAAATTTTTTTTTTTTTTGCTAATTTTTTTTTTTTGCTAAGTTTTTTTTTGCTATTTTTTTTTTTTTGCTAAATCAGAGTTTTTTTTTTTTTAGCTATTCAGATTTTTTTTCTAATTTTTTTTTGCTAATTTTTATTTTTTTATTTTTTTTTGGTAATTCAGATTTTATTTTTTTTGCTAATTCAGATTTTTTTTTTGCTAATTCAGATTTTTTTTTGCTAATTCAAATTTTTTTTTTTTTTTTTGCTAATTCAGATTTTTTTTTTTAGTGCTAATTCAGATTTTTTTTTTTGCTAATTCAGATTTTTTTTTGCTAATTCAGATTTTGTTTTTTTTTGCTAATTCAGATTTTTTTTTTTTTTTTTTTTTGCTAATTTTTTTTTTTTTGCTAATTCAGATTTTTTTTTTTTTTTTTTGCTAATTTTTAGTTTTTTTTTTTTGCTAATTAAGATTTTTTTTTTTCTAATTTTTTTTTGCTAATTCAGATTTTTTTTTGGCTAATTCAGATTTTTGTTTTTTCTAATTTTTTTTGCTAATTCAGATTTTTTTTTTTGCTAATTTTTATTTCTTTTTTTGCTAATTTTTTTTTTGCTAAATCAGTGTTTTTTTTTTTAGCTATTCAGATTTTTTTTTTCTAATTTTTTTTTTGCTAATTTAGATTTTTTTTTAAATTTTTTTTTTTTTTGCTAATTTTTTTTTTGCTAAGTTTTTTTTTGCTATTTTTTTTTTTTTGCTAAATCAGAGTTTTTTTTTTTTTAGCTATTCAGATTTTTTTTCTAATTTTTTTTTGCTAATTTTTATTTTTTTATTTTTTTTTTTGGTAATTCAGATTTAATTTTTTTTGCTAATTCAGATTTTTTTTTTGCTAATTCAGATTTTTTTTTTTGCTAATTCAAATTTTTTTTTTTTTTTTGCTAATTCAGATTTTTTTTTTTAGTGCTAAATCAGATTTTTTTTTTTGATATTCAGATTTTTTTTTTTTTTGCTAATTCAGATTTTTTTTTTTTTTGCTAATTCAGATTTTTTTTTTTTTTGCTAATTTTTTTTTTTTTTTTGCTAATTCAGATTTTTTTTTTTTTTTGCTAATTTTTAGTTTTTTTTTTTTTTGCTAATTCAGATTTTTTTTTTCTAATTTTTTTTTTTTGCTAAATTTATTTTTTTTTTTTTGCTAAGTTTTTTTTTGGCTAAATCAGAGTTGTTTTTTTTTTACCTATTCAGATTTTTTTTTCAAATTTATTTTTTTTTTTTGCTAATTCAGATTTTTTTTTTAATTTTTTTTTTTTTTTTTGCTAATTCAGATTTTTTTTCGAATTTTTTTTTGCTAATTTTTTTTTTTTTATTTTTTTTTTGGTAATTCAGATTTTATTTTTTTTGCTAATTCAGATTTTTTTTTTGCTAATTCAGATTTTTTTTTTTTGCTAATTCAAATTTTTTTTTTTTTTTGCTAATTCAGATTTTTTTTTTTAGTGCTAATTCAGATTTTTTTTTTGCTAATTCAGATTTTTTTTTTTTTTTTTGCTAATTCAGATTTTTTTTTTTTTGCTAATTCAGATTTTTTTTTTTGCTAATTTTTTTTTTTTTTGCTAATTCAGATTTTTTTTTTTTTTTTTGCTAATTTTTAGTTTTTTTTTTTTTTGCTAATTCAGATTTTTTTTTTCTAATTTTTTTTTTTTTGCTAAATTTATTTTTTTTTTTTTTGCTAAGTTTTTTTTTTGCTATTTTTTTTTTGCTAAATTAGAGTTTTTTTTTTTTTAGCTATTCAGATTTTTTTTTTCTAATTTTTTTTTTTTTTGCTAATTCAGATTTTTTTTTTTAATTTTTTTTTTTTTTGCTAATTCAGATTTTTTTTTTTTTGCTAATTCAGATTTTTTTTTTTTTGCTAATTAAGATTTTTTTTTTTTTTTTTTTTTGCTAATTCAGATTTTTTTTTTTGCGAATTCAGATTTTTTTTTTTTTTTGCTAAATCAGATTTTTTTTCGATTTTTTTTTTGCTAATTTTTTTTTTTTGCTAATTCAGATTTTTTTTTTGCTTATTCAGATTTTATTTTTTTTGCTAATTCAGATTTTTTTTTGCCAATTCAGATTTTTTTTTTTTTGCTAATTCAAATTTTTTCTTTTTTTTTTTTTTTGCTAATTCAGATTTTTTTTTTTGCTAATTCAGATTTTTTTTTTGCTAATTCAGATTTTTTTTTTTTTTTTGCTAATTCAGATTTTTTTTTTTTGCTAATTCAGTTTAATTTTTTTTTTTTTTTTTTTTTGCTAATTCAGATTTTTTTTTTTTTTTGGTAATTCAGATTTTTTTTTCCTAATTCAGATTTTTGTTTTTTTCTAATTTTTTTTGCTAATTCAGATTTTTTTTTTTTTTGCTAATTTTTATTTTTTTTTTTTGCTAATTCAGATTTTTTTTTTGCTAATTTTTAGTTTTTTTTTTGCTAATTCAGATTTTTTTTTCTAATTTTTTTTTTTTTGTTAAGTTTTTTTTTTGCTATTTTTTTTTTTTTTTTGCTAAATCAGAGTTTTTTTTTTTTAGCTATTCAGATTTTTTTTTTCTAATTTTTTTTTTTTTAATTCAGATTTTTTTTTTGCTAATTCAGGTTTTTTTGCTAATTCAGATTTTTTTTTTGCTAACTCAGATTTTTTTTTTGGTAATTCAGATTTTTTTTTCTATTTTTAGTTTTTTTTTTGTAATTCCGATTTTATTTTTCTTGCAAATTCAGATTTTTTTTTTGTATTTTTTTTTTTGTTTTTTTTTTGCTAATTCAGATTTTTTTTCTAATTTTTTTTTTTGTAATTCAGATTTTATTTTTTTTGCAAATTCAGATTTTTTTTTCAAATTTATTTTTTCTTTTTTTTGCTAATTCAGATTTTTTTTTTTTGCTGTTTCAGATTTTATTTTTTTTGCTAATTCAGATTTTTTTTTTCTAATTTTTTTTTTGCTAATTCAGATTTTTTTTTGCTAATTCAAATTTTTTTGCTAATTAAGATTTTTTTTTTTTTTGCTAATTCAGATTTTTTTTGGCAATTCAGAATTTTTTTTCTAATTTTTTTTTTTTGCTAATTCAGATTTTTTTTTCTATTTTTTTTTTTTTGCTAACTCAGATTTTTTTTTGCTAATTCAGATTTTTTTTTGGCTAATTCAGATTTTTGTTTTTTTCTAATTTTTTTTGCTAATTCAGATTTTTTTTTTTTTGCTAATTTTTATTTCTTTTTTTGCTAATTTTTTTTTTGCTAAATCAGAGTTTTTTTTTTTTAGCTATTCAGATTTTTTTTTTCTAATTTTTTTTTTTTGCTAATTTAGATTTTTTTTTAAATTTTTTTTTTTTTTGCTAATTTTTTTTTTTTGCTAAGTTTTTTTTTGCTATTTTTTTTTTTTTGCTAAATCAGAGTTTTTTTTTTTTTAGCTATTTTTTTTTTTTTGCTAAATCAGAGTTTTTTTTTTTTTAGCTATTCAGATTTTTTTTCTAATTTTTTTTTGCTAATTTTTATTTTTTTATTTTTTTTTGGTAATTCAGATTTTATTTTTTTTGCTAATTCAGATTTTTTTTTTGCTAATTCAGATTTTTTTTTGCTAATTCAAATTTTTTTTTTTTTTTTTGCTAATTCAGATTTTTTTTTTTAGTGCTAATTCAGATTTTTTTTTTTGCTAATTCAGATTTTTTTTTGCTAATTCAGATTTTGTTTTTTTTTGCTAATTCAGATTTTTTTTTTTTTTTTTTTTTGCTAATTTTTTTTTTTTTGCTAATTCAGATTTTTTTTTTTTTTTTTTGCTAATTTTTAGTTTTTTTTTTTTGCTAATTAAGATTTTTTTTTTTCTAATTTTTTTTTTTGCTAAGTTTTTTTTTTGGCTAAATCAGAGTTGTTTTTTTTTTACCTATTCAGATTTTTTTTTCAAATTTTTTTTTCAAATTTTTTTTTTTTTTTGCTAATTCAGATTTTTTTTTTAATTTTTTTTTTTTCTTTTGCTAATTCAGATTTTTTTTCGAATTTTTTTTGCTAATTTTTTTTTTTTATTTTTTTTTTGGTAATTCAGATTTTATTTTTTTTGCTAATTCAGATTTTTTTTTTTGCTAAATCAGATTTTTTTTTTGCTAATTCAAATTTTTTTTTTTTTTGCTAATTCAGATTTTTTTTTTAGTGCTAATTCAGATTTTTTTTTTGCTAATTCAGATTTTTTTTTTTTTTTGCTAATTCAGATTTTTTTTTTTTTTTGTAATTCAGATTTTTTTTTCTAATTTTTTTTTGCTAATTCAGATTTTTTTTTGCTAATTCAGATTTTTGTTTTTTTCTAATTTTTTTTGCTAATTCAGATTTTTTTTTTTTTGCTAATTTTTTTTTTTTTGCTAATTCAGATTTTTTTTTTTTGCTAATTTTTAGTTTTTTTTTTTGCTAATTCAGATTTTTTTTTCTAATTATTTTTTTTTCTATTTTTTTCTTTTTTGCTAAATCAGAGTTTTTTTTTTCTAATTTTTTTTTTTTTGCTAATTCAGATTTTTTTTTTTTGCTAATTCAGATTTTATTTTTTTTGCTAATTCAGATTTTTTTTTTCTAATTTTTATTTTTTTTTTTTTGCTAATTCAGATTTTTTTTTTTTTGCTCATTCAGATTTTTTTTTCAAATTTTTTTTTTTTTTTGCTAATTCAGATTTTTTTTTTAATTTTTTTTTTCTTTTGCTAATTCAGATTTTTTTTCGAATTTTTTTTGCTAATTTTTTTTTTTTATTTTTTTTTTGGTAATTCAGATTTTATTTTTTTTGCTAATTCAGATTTTTTTTTTTGCTAATTCAGATTTTTTTTTTTGCTAATTCAAATTTTTTTTTTTTTGCTAATTCAGATTTTTTTTTTTAGTGCTAATTCAGATTTTTTTTTTGCTAATTCAGATTTTTTTTTTTTTTTGCTAATTCAGATTTTTTTTTTTTTTTGTAATTCAGATTTTTTTTTCTAATTTTTTTTTGCTAATTCAGATTTTTTTTTGCTAATTCAGATTTTTGTTTTTTTCTAATTTTTTTTGCTAATTCAGATTTTTTTTTTTTTGCTAATTTTTAGTTTTTTTTTTGCTAATTCAGATTTTTTTTTCTAATTATTTTTTTTTCTATTTTTTTCTTTTTTGCTAAATCAGAGTTTTTTTTTCTAATTTTTTTTTTTTGCTAATTCAGATTTTTTTTTTTTTGCTAATTCAGATTTTATTTTTTTTGCTAATTCAGATTTTTTTTTTCTAATTTTTATTTTTTTTTTTTGCTAATTCAGATTTTTTTTTTTTTGCTCATTCAGATTTTTTTTTGCTAATTCAGATTTTTTTTTTTGCTAACTCAGATTTTTTTTTTTTTGTAATTCAGATTTTTTTTCTAATTTTTTTTTTTTTGTAATTCAGATTTTATTTTTTTTTGCTAATTCAGATTTTTTTTTCAAATTTATTTTTTTTTTTGCTAATTCAGATTTTTTTTTTTGCTGTTTCAGATTTTATTTTTTTTGCTAATTCAGATTTTTTTTTTCTAATTTTTTTTTTGCTAATTCAGATTTTTTTTTTTGCTAATTCAAATTTTTTTGCTAATTCAGATTTTTTTTTTTTTTGCTAATTCAGATTTTTTTTGGCAATTCAGAATTTTTTTCTAATTTTTTTTTTTTGCTAATTCAGATTTTTTTTTCTATTTTTTTTTTTTTTGCTAACTCAGATTTTTTTTTCTAATTTTTTTTTTGCTAATTCAGATTTTTTTTTGGCTAATTCAGATTTTTGTTTTTTCTAATTTTTTTTGCTAATTCAGATTTTTTTTTTTTTGCTAATTTTTATTTCTTTTTTTGCTAATTTTTTTTTTGCTAAATCAGTTTTTTTTTTTTTTAGCTATTCTGATTTTTTTTTTCTAATTTTTTTTTTGCTAATTTAGATTTTTTTTTAAATTTTTTTTTTTTTTGCTAATTTTTTTTTTTGCTAAGTTTTTTTTTGCTATTTTTTTTTTTTTGCTAAATCAGAGTTTTTTTTTTTTTAGCTATTCAGATTTTTTTTCTAATTTTTTTTTGCTAATTTTTATTTTTTTATTTTTTTTTTTGGTAATTCAGATTTAATTTTTTTTGCTAATTCAGATTTTTTTTTTGCTAATTCAGATTTTTTTTTTGCTAATTCAAATTTTTTTTTTTTTTTGCTAATTCAGATTTTTTTTTTTAGTGCTAAATCAGATTTTTTTTTTTTTTTTGCTAATTCAGATTTTTTTTTTTTTGCTAATTCAGATTTTTTTTTTTTTTTTTTTTTTGCTAATTTTTTTTTTTTTTTGCTAATTCAGATTTTTTTTTTTTTTTTTGCTAATTTTTAGTTTTTTTTTTTTTGCTAATTCAGATTTTTTTTTTTCTAATTTTTTTTTTTTGCTAAATTTATTTTTTTTTTTCTAAGTTTTTTTTTTGGCTAAATCAGAGTTGTTTTTTTTTTACCTATTCAGATTTTTTTTTCAAATTTTTTTTTTTTTTTTGCTAATTCAGATTTTTTTTTTAATTTTTTTTTTTTTTTTTTGCTAATTCAGATTTTTTTTCGAATTTTTTTTGCTAATTTTTTTTTTTTTATTTTTTTTTTTTGGTAATTCAGATTTTATTTTTTTTGCTAATTCAGATTTTTTTTTTGCTAATTCAGATTTTTTTTTTTTGCTAATTCAAATTTTTTTTTTTTTTTGCTAATTCAGATTTTTTTTTTAGTGCTAATTCAGATTTTTTTTTTGCTAATTCAGATTTTTTTTTTTTTTTTGCTAATTCAGATTTTTTTTTTTTTGCTAATTCAGATTTTTTTTTTTGCTAATTTTTTTTTTTTTTTGCTAATTCAGATTTTTTTTTTTTTTTTTTGCTAATTTTTAGTTTTTTTTTTTTTGCTAATTCAGATTTTTTTTTTCTAATTTTTTTTTTTTTTGCTAAATTTATTTTTTTTTTTTTTGCTAAGTTTTTTTTTTGCTATTTTTTTTTTGCTAAATTAGAGTTTTTTTTTTTTTAGCTATTCAGATTTTTTTTTTCTAATTTTTTTTTTTTTGCTAATTCAGATTTTTTTTTTTTAATTTTTTTTTTTTTTGCTAATTCAGATTTTTTTTTTTTGCTAATTCAGATTTTTTTTTTTTTGCTAATTAAGATTTTATTTTTTTTTTTTTTTTTTTTTGCTAATTCAGATTTTTTTTTTTGCGAATTCAGATTTTTTTTTTTTTTGCTAAATCAGATTTTTTTTTCGATTTTTTTTTTGCTAATTTTTTTTTTTTGCTAATTCAGATTTTTTTTTTGCTTATTCAGATTTTATTTTTTTTGCTAATTCAGATTTTTTTTTGCCAATTCAGATTTTTTTTTTTTTGCTAATTCAAATTTTTTCTTTTTTTTTTTTTTTGCTAATTCAGATTTTTTTTTTTGCTAATTCAGATTTTTTTTTTGCTAATTCAGATTTTTTTTTTTTTTTTTGCTAATTCAGATTTTTTTTTTTTGCTAATTCAGTTTAATTTTTTTTTTTTTTTTTTTGCTAATTCAGATTTTTTTTTTTTTTTTGGTAATTCAGATTTTTTTTTCCTAATTCAGATTTTTGTTTTTTTCTAATTTTTTTTGCTAATTCAGATTTTTTTTTTTTTGCTAATTTTTATTTTTTTTTTTGCTAATTCAGATTTTTTTTTTGCTAATTTTTAGTTTTTTTTTTTGCTAATTCAGATTTTTTTTTCTAATTTTTTTTTTTTGTTAAGTTTTTTTTTTGCTATTTTTTTTTTTTTTTTTGCTAAATCAGAGTTTTTTTTTTTTAGCTATTCAGATTTTTTTTTTCTAATTTTTTTTTTTTAATTCAGATTTTTTTTTTTGCTAATTCAGGTTTTTTTGCTAATTCAGATTTTTTTTTTTGCTAACTCAGATTTTTTTTTGGTAATTCAGATTTTTTTTTCTATTTTTAGTTTTTTTTTTGTAATTCCGATTTTATTTTTCTTGCAAATTCAGATTTTTTTTTTGTATTTTTTTTTTGTTTTTTTTTTTTGCTAATTCAGATTTTTTTTTTTTTTTTTTTTGGTAATTCAGATTTTTTTTTCTAATTTATTTTTTTTGCTAACTCAGATTTTTATTTTCTAATTTTTTTTTTGCTAATTCAGATTTTTTTTTGCTAATTCAGATTTTTGTTTTTTTCTAATTTTTTTTTGCTAATTCAGATTTTTTTTTTTTTTTTGCTATTTCAGATTTTTTTTTTTTTGCTAATTCAGATTTTTTTTTTTTGCTAATTCAGATTTTCTTTTTTTTTTTTGGTAATTCAGATTTTTTTTTCTAATTTTTTTTTTTTGCTAACAGATTTTTTTTTCTAATTTTTTTTTTTGCTAATTCAGATTTTTTTTGCTAATTCAGATTTTTGTTTTTTTCTATTTTTTTTTGCTAAGTCAGATTTTTTTGCTAATTTTTTTTTTTTTTTTGCTAATTCAGATTTTTTTTTTTTGCTAATTTTTAGTTTTTTTTTGCTAATTCAGATTTTTTTTTCTAATCTTTTTTTTTTGCTAAGTTTTTTTTTTGCTATTTTTTTTTGCTAAATCAGAGTTTTTTTTTTTTTTAGCTATTCAGATTTTTTTTTTGCTAATTCATATTTATTTTTTAATTTTTTTTTTTTTTTTTTCTAATTCAGATTTTTTTTTTTTTTGCTAATTCAGATTTTTTTTTTTCCTAATTAAGATTTTTTATTTTTTTTTGCTAATTCAGATTTTTTTTTTCAAATTTTTTTTTGCTAATTTTTTTTTGTTGCTAATTCAGTTTTTTTTTCCTAATTCAGATTTTTTGCTAATTCAGATTTTTTGTTTTTGCTAATTCAGATTTTTTTGTGCTAATTTTTACTTTTTTTTGTTAATTCAGATGTTTTTTTTTGCTAATTCAGATTTTGTTTTCGAATTTTTTTTGCTAATTTTTATTTTTTTTCGAATTTTTTTTGCTAATTTTTATTTATTTTTTTTTTTTGGTAATTCAGATTTTATTTTTTTTCTAATTCAGATTTTTTTTTTGCTAATTCAGATTTTTTTTTTGCTAATTCAGATTTTTTTTTGTGGTAATTCAGATTTTTTTTCTAATTTTTATTTTTTTGCTAATTCAGATTTTTTTTTTTTTTGAAATTCAGATTTTTTTTTCTAATTTTTTTTTTCTAATTTTTTTTTGCTAATTCAGATTTTTTTTTGATAATTCAGATTTTTGTTTTTTTCTAATTTTTTTTGCTAATTCAGATTTTTTTTTTGCTAATTTTTTTTTTTTGCTAATTCAGATTTTTTTTTTTTTTGCTAATTTTTAGTTTTTTTTTTTGCTAATTCAGATTTTTTTTTCTAATTATTTTTTCTTTTTTGCTAAATCAGAGTTTTTTTTTCTAATTTTTTTTTTTTTGCTAATTCAGATTTTTTTTTTTTGCTAATTCAGATTTTATTTTTTTTGCTAATTCAGATTTTTTTTTTCTAATTTTTTTTTTTTTTTTTTTTTGCTAATTCAGATTTTTTTTTTTGCTCATTCAGATTTTTTTTTGCTAATTCAGATTTTTTTTTTTTTGCTAACTCAGATTTTTTTTTTTTTGTAATTCAGATTTTTTTTCTTTTTTTTTTTTTTTGTAATTCAGATTTTATTTTTTTGCTAATTCAGATTTTTTTTTTCTAATTTATTTTTTTTTTTTTTGCTAATTCAGATTTTTTTTTTTTTTGCTATTTCAGATTTTATTTTTTTTTGCTAATTCAGATTTTTTTTTCTAATTTTTTTTTTGCTAATTCAGATTTTTTTTTTTTTGCTAATTCAAATTTTTTTGCTAATTCAGATTTTTTTTTTTTTTTTGCCAATTCAGATTTTTTTTGGCAATTCAGATTTTTTTTTCTAATTTTTTTTTTTTGCTAATTCAGATTTTTTTTTCTATTTTTTTTTTTTTTTTGCTAACTCAGATTTTTTTTTCTAATTTTTTTTGCTAATTCAGATTTTTTTTTGGCTAATTCAGATTTTTGTTTTTTTCTAATTTTTTTTGCTAATTCAGATTTTTTTTTTTTGCTAATTTTTATTTCTTTTTTTGCTAATTTTTTTTTTTTTGCTAAATCAGAGTTTTTTTTTTTTAGCTATTCAGATTTTTTTTCTAATTTTTTTTTTTTGCTAATTCAGATTTTTTTTTAAATTTTTTTTTTTTTTGCTAATTTTTTTTTTTTGCTAAGTTTTTTTTGCTATTTTTTTTTTTTTTGCTAAATCAGAGTTTTTTTTTTTTTAGCTATTCAGATTTTTTTTTCTAATTTTTTTTGCTAATTTTTATTTTTTTTTTTTGCTAATTCAGATTTTTTTTTCTAATTATTTTTTCTTTTTTGCTAAATCAGAGTTTTTTTTTCTAATTTTTTTTTTTTTGCTAATTCAGATTTTTTTTTTTTGCTAATTCAGATTTTATTTTTTTTGCTAATTCAGATTTTTTTTTTCTAATTTTTTTTTTTTTTTTTTTTTGCTAATTCAGATTTTTTTTTTTGCTCATTCAGATTTTTTTTTGCTAATTCAGATTTTTTTTTTTTGCTAACTCAGATTTTTTTTTTTTTTGTAATTCAGATTTTTTTTCTTTTTTTTTTTTTTTTGTAATTCAGATTTTATTTTTTTTGCTAATTCAGATTTTTTTTTTCTAATTTATTTTTTTTTTTTTTGCTAATTCAGATTTTTTTTTTTTTGCTATTTCAGATTTTATTTTTTTTGCTAATTCAGATTTTTTTTTCTAATTTTTTTTTTTGCTAATTCAGGTTTTTTTTTTGCTAATTCAATTTTTTGCTAATTCAGATTTTTTTTTTTTTTTGCCAATTCAGATTTTTTTTGGCAATTCAGATTTTTTTTCTAATTTTTTTTTTTGCTAATTCAGATTTTTTTTTCTATTTTTTTTTTTTTTTTGCTAACTCAGATTTTTTTTTCTAATTTTTTTTTGCTAATTCAGATTTTTTTTTGGCTAATTCAGATTTTTGTTTTTTTCTAATTTTTTTTGCTAATTCAGATTTTTTTTTTTTTGCTAATTTTTATTTCTTTTTTTGCTAATTTTTTTTTTTTGCTAAATCAGAGTTTTTTTTTTTTTTAGCTATTCAGATTTTTTTTCTAATTTTTTTTTTTGCTAATTCAGATTTTTTTTTAAATTTTTTTTTTTTTTTGCTAATTTTTTTTTTTGCTAAGTTTTTTTTTGCTATTTTTTTTTTTTTTGCTAAATCAGAGTTTTTTTTTTTTTTTAGCTATTCAGATTTTTTTTTCTAATTTTTTTTTGCTAATTTTTATTTTTTTTTGCTAATTTTTTTTTTCTAAGTTTTTTTTTGGCTAAATCAGAGTTGTTTTTTTTTTACCTATTCAGATTTTTTTTCAAATTTTTTTTTTTTTTTGCTAATTCAGATTTTTTTTTTATTTTTTTTTTTTTTTGCTAATTCAGATTTTTTTTCGAATTTTTTTTGCTAATTTTTTTTTTTTTATTTTTTTTTGGTAATTCAGATTTTATTTTTTTTTACTAATTCAGATTTTTTTTTTGCTAATTCAGATTTTTTTTTTTTTTGCTAATTCAGATTATTTTTTTTTTTCTAATTCAGATTTTTTTTTTTAGTGCTAATTCAGATTTTTTTTTTGCTAATTCAGATTTTTTTTTTTGCTAATTCAGATTTTTTTTTTTTGCTAATTCAGATTTTTTTTTTTTTTTTTTTTGCTAATTTTTTTTTTTTTTTTTGCTAATTCAGATTTTTTTTTTTTTTTGCTAATTTTTAGTTTTTTTTTTTTTGCTAATTCAGATTTTTTTTTTCTAATTTTTTTTTTTTTGCTAAATTTATTCTTTTTTTTTTTTTGCTAAGTTTTTTTTTGCTATTTTTTTTTTGCTAAATTAGAGTTTTTTTTTAGCTATTCAGATTTTTTTTTCTAATTTTTTTTTTTGCTAATTCAGATTTTTTTTTTAATTTTTTTTTTTGCTAATACAGATTTTTTTTTTTGCTAATTCATATTTTTTTTTTTTGTAATTAAGATTTTATTTATTTTTTTTTTTTTTTTTGCTAATTCAGATTTTTTTTTTTGCGAATTCAGATTTTTTTTTTTTTGCTAATTCAGATTTTTTTCGATTTTTTTTTGCTAAATTTTTTTTTTTTTTTTTTTTTTGCTAATTCATATTTTTTTTTTTTTGCTTATTCAGATTTTATTTTTTTTGCTAATTCAGATTTTTTTTTTTATAATTTTTTTTTTGCTAATTCAGATTTTTTTTTTTTGCTAATTCAAATTTTTTCTTTTTTTTTTTTTTTTTTGCTAATTCAGATTTTTTTTTTGCTAATTCAGATTTTTTTTTTGCTAATTCAGATTTTTTTTTTTTTTTTTTGCTAATTCAGATTTTTTTTTTTTGCTAATTCAGTTTAATTTTTTTTTTTGCTAATTCAGATTTTTTTTTTTTTTTGGTAATTCCGATTTTTTTTTGCTAATTCAGATTTTGTTTTTTTCTAATTTTTTTTGCTAATTCAGATTTTTTTTTTTTGCTAATTCAGATTTTTTTGCTAATTCAGATTTTTTTTCTAATTTTTTTTTTTTTTGCTAATTCAGATTTTTTTTTCTAATTTTTTTTTGCTAATTCAGATTTTTTTTATAATTTTTTTTTGCTAATTCAGATTTTTTTTTGCTAATTCAGATTTTTGTTTTTTTCTAATTTTTTTTTTTTGCTAATTCAGATTTTTTTTTCTAATTCAGATTTTTTTTTTTTTTTTTTGCTAATTCAGATTTTTTTGCTAATTCAGATTTTTTTTTTATTTATTTTTTTTTGCTAATTCAGATTTTTTTTTATAATTTTTTTTTTGCTAATCCAGATTTTTTTTTTTGCTAATTTTTTTGTTTTTTTTTTTTTTGCTAATTCAGATTTTTTTTCTAATTTATTTTGCTAATTTTTTGCTAATTCAGATTTTTTTTCCTAATTTTTTTTTTTTTTTGCTAATTCAGATTTTTTTTTTGCTAATTCAGATTTTTTTTTTGCTAATTCAGATTTTTTTTGTTAATTTTTATTTATTTTTTTTGCTAATTGTTTTTTTTTTTGCTAATTTTTATTTTCTTTTTTTTTGCAAATTCAGATTTTTTTTTGTTAATTCAGATTTTTTTTTGGCTAATTCAGATTTTTTTGTTAATTTTTTTTTTTTGCTAATTCAGATTTTTTTTTTGCTAACTCAGATTTTTTTTGCTAATTTTACTTTTTTTTGCTAATTCAGATTTTTTTTTTGCTAATTCAGATTTTTTTTTCGAATTTTTTTTGCTAATTTTTTTTTTTTTTTGGTAATTCAGATTTTATTTTTTTTGCTAATTCAGATTTTTTTTTTCTATTTTTTTTTTTTTTTTAATTCAGATTTTTTTTTTTTTTGCTAATTCAGATTTTATTTTTTTTTTGCTAATTCAGATTTTTTTTTCTAATTTTTTTTTGCTAATTCAGATTTTTTTTTTTTTTTTGCTAATTTTTTTTTTTTTTGCTAAGTTTTTTTTTTGCTATTTTTTTTTTTTTTTCTAAATCAGAGTTTTTTTTTTTAGCTATTCATATTTTTTTTTTCTAATTTTTTTTTTTTTTGCTAATTCAGATTTTTTTTTTGCTAATTCAGATTTTTTTTTTTTTGCTAATTCAGATTTTATTTTTGTTTTTTTTTTCTGCTAATTCAGATTTTTTTGTTTTTTTTGCTAATTCAGATTTTTTTTTTTTTTGCTAATTTAGATTTTTTTTTTTTTGCTAATTCAGATTTTATTTTTTTTGCTAATTCAGATTTTTTTTTTCTAATTTTTTTTTTTGCTAAATTTATTTTTTTTTGCTAAGTTTTTTTTTTGGCTAAATCAGAGTTGTTTTTTTTTTACCTATTCAGATTTTTTTTTCAAATTTTTTTTTTTTTTTGCTAATTCAGATTTTTTTTTTAATTTTTTTTTTTTTTTTTTTTTGCTAATTCAGATTTTTTTTCGAATTTTTTTTGCTAATTTTTTTTTTTTTATTTTTTTTTTGGTAATTCAGATTTTATTTTTTTTGCTAATTCAGATTTTTTTTTGCTAATTCAGATTTTTTTTTTTGCTAATTCAAATTTTTTTTTTTTTTTGCTAATTCAGATTTTTTTTAGTGCTAATTCAGATTTTTTTTTTTGCTAATTCAAATTTTTTTTTTTTTTTCTAATTCAGATTTTTTTTAGTGCTAATTCAGATTTTTTTTTTGCTAATTCAGATTTTTTTTTTTTTTTTTGCTAATTCAGATTTTTTTTTTTTGCTAATTCAGATTTTTGTTTTTGCTAATTTTTTTTTTTTTTGCTAATTCAGATTTTTTTTTTTTTTTTTTTGCTAATTTTTAGTTTTTTTTTTTTTTGCTAATTCAGATTTTTTTTTTTCTAATTTTTTTTTTTTTGCTAAATTTATTTTTTTTTTTTGCTAAGTTTTTTTTTTGCTATTTTTTTTTTTGCTAAATTAGAGTTTTTTTTTTTTTAGCTATTCAGATTTTTTTTTTCTAATTTTTTTTTTTTTGCTAATTCAGATTTTTTTTTTTAATTTTTTTTTTTTTGCTAATTCAGATTTTTTTTTTTTGCTAATTAAGATTTTATTTTTTTTTTTTGCTAATTCAGATTTTTTTTTTTTGCGAATTCAGATTTTTTTTTTTTTGCTAAATCAGATTTTTTTTTCGATTTTTTTTTTGCTAATTTTTTTTTTTTTGCTAATTCAGATTTTTTTTTTGCTTATTCAGATTTTATTTTTTTTGCTAATTCAGATTTTTTTTTGCCAATTCAGATTTTTTTTTTTGCTAATTCAAATTTTTTCTTTTTTTTTTTTTTTGCTAATTCAGATTTTTTTTTTTGCTAATTCAGATTTTTTTTTTGCTAATTCAGATTTTTTTTTTTTTTTTGCTATTTCAGATTTTTTTTTTTTTGCTAATTCAGTTTAATTTTTTTTTTTTTTTTTTTTTTTGCTAATTCAGATTTTTTTTTTTGGTAATTCAGATTTTTTTTTGCTAATTCAGATTTTTGTTTTTTTCTAATTTTTTTTGCTAATTCAGATTTTTTTTTTTTTTGCTAATTTTTTTTTTTTTTTTTGCTAATTCAGATTTTTTTTTTGCTAATTTTTAGTTTTTTTTTTTGCTAATTCAGATTTTTTTTTCTAATTTTTTTTTTTGCTAAGTTTTTTTTTTTGCTATTTTTTTTTTTTTTTTGCTAAATCAGAGTTTTTTTTTTTTAGCTATTCAGATTTTTTTTTTCTAATTTTTTTTTTTTTAATTCAGATTTTTTTTGCTAATTCAGGTTTTTTTGCTAATTCAGATTTTTTTTTTGCTAACTCAGATTTTTTTTTTTGGTAATTCAGATTTTTTTTTCTATTTTTAGTTTTTTTTTTGTAATTCCGATTTTATTTTTCTTGCAAATTCAGATTTTTTTTTTGTATTTTTTTTTTTGTTTTTTTTTTGCTAATTCAGATTTTTTTTTTTTTTTTTTTGGTAATTCAGATTTTTTTTTCTAATTTATTTTTTTTGCTAACTCAGATTTTTATTTTCTAATTTTTTTTTTGCTAATTCAGATTTTTTTTTGCTAATTCAGATTTTTGTTTTTTTCTAATTTTTTTTTGCTAATTCAGATTTTTTTTTGCTAATTCAGATTTTTTTTTTTTTTGCTAATTCAGATTTTTTTTTTTTTGCTAATTCAGATTTTTTTTCGAATTTTTTTTGCAAATTTTTTTTTTTTTTTTTTTTTTTGCTAATTCAGATTTTTTTTGCTTATTCAGATTTTTTTTTTTTTGGTAATTCAGATTTTTTTTTATAATTTTTTCTTTGCTAATTCATATTTTTTTTTTTTTGCTAATTCAAATTTTTTTTTTTTTTTTTTTTTTATTAATTCAGTTTTTTTTTTGCTAATTCAGATTTTTTTTTTTTTTTGCTATTTCAGATTTTTTTTTTTTTGCTAATTCAGATTTTTTTTTTTGCTAATTCAGATTTTCTTTTTTTTTTTGGTAATTCAGATTTTTTTTTCTAATTTTTTTTTTTGCTAACAGATTTTTTTTTCTAATTTTTTTTTTGCTAATTCAGATTTTTTTTGCTAATTCAGATTTTTGTTTTTTTCTATTTTTTTTGCTAAGTCAGATTTTTTTGCTAATTTTTTGCTAATTCAGATTTTTTTTTTTTTTTTGCTAATTTTTAGTTTTTTTTTGCTAATTCAGATTTTTTTTTTCTAATCTTTTTTTTTTGCTAAGTTTTTTTTTTGCTATTTCTTTTTTGCTAAATCAGAGTTTTTTTTTTTTTTTAGCTATTCAGATTTTTTTTTTTGCTAATTCATATTTATTTTTTAATTTTTTTTTTTTTTTTTTGCTAATTGAGATTTTTTTTTTTTTTGCTAATTCAGATTTTTTTTTTCCTAATTCAGATTTTTTTTTTTTTTTTTTTTCGAATTCAGATTTTTTTTTTTTTGCTAATACAGATCTTTTTTTTTTTTGCTAATTTAGATTTTTTTTTTTTTGCTAATTCAGATTTTTTTTTTTTTTTTTGCTAATTCAGATTTTTTTTTTCAAATTTTTTTTTGCTAATTTTTTTTTGTTGCTAATTCAGTTTTTTTTTCCTAATTCAGATTTTTTGCTAATTCAGATTTTTTGTTTTTGCTAATTCAGATTTTTTTGTGCTAATTTTTACTTTTTTTTGCTAATTCA
Organism: Dioctria linearis; assembly: GCA_963930735.1. NCBI lineage: Eukaryota > Metazoa > Arthropoda > Insecta > Diptera > Asilidae > Dioctria > Dioctria linearis. The sequence continues at coordinate 9,273 of CAWVNZ010001915.1, read as the reverse complement.
GATGTTTTTTTTTGCTAATTCAGATTTTGTTTTCGAATTTTTTTTGCTAATTTTTATTTTTTTTCGAATTTTTTTGCTAATTTTTATTTATTTTTTTTTTTTTGGTAATTCAGATTTTATTTTTTTTCTAATTCAGATTTTTTTTTTTTTTTTTTTTTTTTTGCTAATTCAGATTTTTTTTTTTTGCTAATTCAGATTTTTGTTTTTGCTAATTTTTTTTTTTTTTGCTAATTCAGATTTTTTTTTTTTTTTTTGCTAATTTTTAGTTTTTTTTTGCTAATTCAGATTTTTTTTTTCTAATCTTTTTTTTTTGCTAAGTTTTTTTTTTGCTATTTCTTTTTTGCTAAATCAGAGTTTTTTTTTTTTTTTAGCTATTCAGATTTTTTTTTTTGCTAATTCATATTTATTTTTTAATTTTTTTTTTTTTTTTTTTGCTAATTGAGATTTTTTTTTTTTTTGCTAATTCAGATTTTTTTTTTCCTAATTCAGATTTTTTTTTTTTTTTTTTTTCGAATTCAGATTTTTTTTTTTTTGCTAATACAGATCTTTTTTTTTTTTGCTAATTCAGATTTTTTTTTTTTTGCTAATTTAGATTTTTTTTTTTGCAAATTTAGATTTTATTTTTTTTTTGCTAATTCAGATTTTTTTTTGCTAATTTTTTTTTTTTTTGCTAATTCAGTTTTTTTTTGCTAATTCAGATTTTTTGCTAATTCAGATTTTTTATTTTTGCTAATTCAGATTTTTTTTGTGCTAATTTTTACTTTTTATTGCTAATTCAGATGTTTTTTTTTGCTAATTCAGATTTTGTTTTCGAATTTTTTTTGCTAATTTTTATTTTTTTTCGAATTTTTTTGCTAATTTTTATTTATTTTTTTTTTTTTGGTAATTCAGATTTTATTTTTTTGCTAATTCAGATTTTTTTTTTTTTTGTAATTCAGATTTTTTTTTCTAATTTTTTTTTGCTAATTCAGATTTTTTTTTGTAATTCAGATTTTTGTTTTTTTCTAATTTTTTTTGCTAATTCAGATTTTTTTTTTTTGCTAATTTTTTTTTTTTGCTAATTCAGATTTTTTTTTTTGCTAATTTTTAGTTTTTTTTTTTGCTAATTCAGATTTTTTTTTCTAATTATTTTTTCTTTTTTGCTAAATCAGAGTTTTTTTTTCTAATTTTTTTTTTTTTTGCTAATTCAGATTTTTTTTTTTTTGCTAATTCAGATTTTATTTTTTTTGCTAATTCAGATTTTTTTTTTCTAATTTTTTTTTTTTTTTTTTTTGCTAATTCAGATTTTTTTTTTTGCTCATTCAGATTTTTTTTTGCTAATTCAGATTTTTTTTTTTGCTAACTCAGATTTTTTTTTTTTGTAATTCAGATTTTTTTTCTTTTTTTTCTTTTTTGTAATTCAGATTTTATTTTTTTTGCTAATTCAGATTTTTTTTTCTAATTTATTTATTTTTTTTTTTTGCTAATTCAGATTTATTTTTTTTTGCTATTTCAGATTTTATTTTTTTTGCTAATGCAGATTTTTTTTTCTAATTTTTTTTTTGCTAATTCAGATTTTTTTTTTTGCTAATTCAAATTTTTTTGCTAATTCAGATTTTTTTTTTTTTTTTGCTAATTCAGATTTTTTTTGGCAATTCAGATTTTTTTTTCTAATTTTTACTTTTTTTTGTTAATTCAGATGTTTTTTTTTGCTAATTCAGATTTTGTTTTCGAATTTTTTTTGCTAATTTTTATTTTTTTTCGAATTTTTTTTGCTAATTTTTATTTATTTTTTTTTTTTGGTAATTCAGATTTTATTTTTTTTCTAATTCAGATTTTTTTTTTGCTAATTCAGATTTTTTTTTTTGCTAATTCAGATTTTTTTTTTGCTAATTCAGATTTTTTTTTGTGGTAATTCAGATTTTTTTTCTAATTTTTATTTTTTTGCTAATTCAGATTTTTTTTTTTTTTGTAATTCAGATTTTTTTTTCTAATTTTTTTTTGCTAATTCAGATTTTTTTTTTGGTAATTCAGATTTTTGTTTTTTTCTAATTTTTTTTGCTAATTCAGATTTTTTTTTTTGCTAATTTTTTTTTTTTTGCTAATTCAGATTTTTTTTTTTGCTAATTTTTAGTTTTTTTTTTTGCTAATTCAGATTTTTTTTCTAATTATTTTTTCTTTTTTGCTAAATCAGAGTTTTTTTTCTAATTTTTTTTTTTTTGCTAATTCAGATTTTTTTTTTTTGCTAATTCAGATTTTATTTTTTTTGCTAATTCAGATTTTTTTTTTTCTAATTTTTTTTTTTTTTGCTAATTCAGATTTTTTTTTTTTGCTCATTCAGATTTTTTTTTGCTAATTCAGATTTTTTTTTTTTGCTAACTCAGATTTTTTTTTTTTTGTAATTCAGATTTTTTTTCTTTTTTTTTTTTTTTTGTAATTCAGATTTTATTTTTTTTGCTAATTCAGATTTTTTTTTCTAATTTATTTTTTTTTTTTTTTGCTAATTCAGATTTTTTTTTTTTTTTGCTATTTCAGATTTTATTTTTTTTGCTAAATCAGATTTTTTTTTCTAATTTTTTTTTTGCTAATTCAGATTTTTTTTTTTGCTAATTCAAATTTTTTTGCTAATTCAGATTTTTTTTTTTTTTTTTGCTAATTCAGTTTAATTTTCTTTTTTTTTTTTTTTTTGCTAATTCAGATTTTTTTTTTTTTGGTAATTCAGATTTTTTTTTGCTAATTCAGATTTTTGTTTTTTTCTAATTTTTTTTGCTAATTCAGATTTTTTTTTTTTGCTAATTTTTATTTTTTTTTTGCTAATTCAGATTTTTTTTTTGCTAATTTTTAGTTTTTTTTTTGCTAATTCAGATTTTTTTTTCTAATTTTTTTTTTTGCTAAGTTTTTTTTTTGCTATTTTTTTTTTTTTTGCTAAATCAGTTTTTTTTTTTTAGCTATTCAGATTTTTTTTTTCTAATTTTTTTTTTTTTAATTCAGATTTTTTTTTGCTAATTCAGGTTTTTTTGCTAATTCAGATTTTTTTTTGCTAACTCAGATTTTTTTTTTGGTAATTCAGATTTTTTTTTCTATTTTTAGTTTTTTTTTTGTAATTCCGATTTTATTTTTCTTGCAAATTCAGATTTTTTTTTTGTATTTTTTTTTGCTAATTCAGATTTTTTTTTTTTTTTTTTGGTAATTCAGATTTTTTTTCTAATTTATTTTTTTTGCTAACTCAGATTTTTATTTTCTAATTTTTTTTTGCTAATTCAGATTTTTTTTTGCTAATTCAGATTTTTGTTTTTTTCTAATTTTTTTTTGCTAATTCAGATTTTTTTTTGCTAATTCAGATTTTTTTTTTTTTTTTGCTAATCCGGTTTTTTTTTTTTTTTGCTAATTCAGATTTTTTTTCGAATTTTTTTTGCAAATTTTTTTTTTTTTTTTTTTTTTTTTTGCTAATTCAGATTTTTTTTGCTTATCAGATTTTTTTTTTTTTGCTAATTCAGATTTTTTTTTATAATTTTTTCTTTGCTAATTCATATTTTTTTTTTTTTTGCTAATTCAAATTTTTTTTTTTTTTTTTTTGTTAATTCAGATTTTTTTTTGCTAATTCAGATTTTTTTTTTTTTTTGCTATTTCAGATTTTTTTTTTTTTTGCTAATTCAGATTTTTTTTTTTGCTAATTCAGATTTTCTTTTTTTTTTTGGTAATTCAGATTTTTTTTTCTAATTTTTTTTTTTTTGCTAACAGATTTTTTTTTCTAATTTTTTTTTTGCTAATTCAGATTTTTTTTGCTAATTCAGATTTTTGTTTTTTTCTATTTTTTTTGCTAAGTCAGATTTTTTTGCTAATTTTTTTTTTTTTTTGCTAATTCAGATTTTTTTTTTTTTTTTGCTAATTTTTAGTTTTTTTTTGCTAATTCAGATTTTTTTTTCTAATCTTTTTTTTTTTGCTAAGTTTTTTTTTTGCTATTTTTTTTTGCTAAATCAGAGTTTTTTTTTTTTTTTTAGCTATTCAGATTTTTTTTTTTGCTAATTCATATTTATTTTTTAATTTTTTTTTTTTTTTTTGCTAATTCAGATTTTTTTTTTTTTGCTAATTCAGATTTTTTTTTTCCTAATTCAGATTTTTTTTTTTTTTTTTCGAATTCAGATTTTTTTTTTTGCTAATTCAGATTTTTTTTTTTTTTGCTAATTCAGATTTTTTTTTTCAAATTTTTTTTTGCTAATTTTTTTTTTGTTGCTAATTCAGTTTTTTTTTCCTAATTCAGATTTTTTGTTTTTGCTAATTCAGATTTTTTTGTGCTAATTTTTACTTTTTTTTGTTAATTCAGATGTTTTTTTTTGCTAATTCAGATTTTGTTTTCGAATTTTTTTTGCTAATTTTTATTTTTTTTCGAATTTTTTTTGCTAATTTTTATTTATTTTTTTTTTTTTGGTAATTCAGATTTTATTTTTTTTCTAATTCAGATTTTTTTTTTGCTAATTCAGATTTTTTTTTTGCTAATTCAGATTTTTTTTTTGCTAATTCAGATTTTTTTTTGTGGTAATTCAGATTTTTTTTCTAATTTTTATTTTTTTGCTAATTCAGATTTTTTTTTTTTTTGTAATTCAGATTTTTTTTTCTAATTTTTTTTTCTAATTTTTTTTTGCTAATTCAGATTTTTTTTTGGTAATTCAGATTTTTGTTTTTTTCTAATTTTTTTTGCTAATTCAGATTTTTTTTTTTTTGCTAATTTTTTTTTTTTGCTAATTCAGATTTTTTTTTTTTTTGCTAATTTTTAGTTTTTTTTTTTGCTAATTCAGATTTTTTTTTCTAATTATTTTTTCTTTTTTGCTAAATCAGAGTTTTTTTTTCTAATTTTTTTTTTTTTTGCTAATTCAGATTTTTTTTTTTTTGCTAATTCAGATTTTATTTTTTTTGCTAATTCAGATTTTTTTTTTCTAATTTTTTTTTTTTTTTTTTTGCTAATTCAGATTTTTTTTTTTTGCTCATTCAGATTTTTTGCTAATTCAGATTTTTTTTTTTTTGCTAACTCAGATTTTTTTTTTTTTGTAATTCAGATTTTTTTTTTTTTTTTTTTTTTTTGTAATTCAGATTTTATTTTTTTTGCTAATTCAGATTTTTTTTTTCTAATTTATTTTTTTTTTTTTTTTGCTAATTCAGATTTTTTTTTTTTTTGCTATTTCAGATTTTATTTTTTTTGCTAATTCAGATTTTTTTTTCTAATTTTTTTTTTGCTAATTCAGATTTTTTTTTTGCTAATTCAAATTTTTTTGCTAATTCAGATTTTTTTTTTTTTTTGCTAATTCAGTTTTTTTGTGGCAATTCAGATTTTTTTTTCTAATTTTTTTTTTGCTAATTCAGATTTTTTTTTCTATTTTTTTTTTTTTGCTAACTCAGATTTTTTTTTCTAATTTTTTTTTGCTAATTCAGATTTTTTTTTGGCTAATTCAGATTTTTGTTTTTTTCTAATTTTTTTTGCTAATTCAGATTTTTTTTTTTTGCTAATTTTTATTTCTTTTTTTGCTAATTTTTTTTTTTGCTATTTTTTTTTTGCTAAATTAGAGTTTTTTTTTTTTAGCTATTCAGATTTTTTTTTTCTAATTTTTTTTTTTGTAATTAAGATTTTATTTTTTTTTTTTTTTTTTTTGCTAATTCAGATTTTTTTTTTTTGCGAATTCAGATTTTTTTTTTTTTTGCTAATTCAGATTTTTTTTCGATTTTTTTTTGCTAATTTTTTGCTAATTCATATTTTTTTTTTTTGCTTATTCAGATTTTTTTTTTTTTGCTAATTCAGATTTTTTTTTTATAATTTTTTTTTTGCTAATTCAGATTTTTTTTTTTTGCTAATTCAAATTTTTTCTTTTTTTTTTTTTTTTTTTTTTGCTAATTCAGATTTTTTTTTTGCTAATTCAGATTTTTTTTTGCTAATTCAGATTTTTTTTTTTTTTTTTTTTGCTAATTCAGATTTTTTTTTTTTTGCTAATTCAGTTTAATTTTTTTTTTTGCTAATTCAGATTTTTTTTTTTTTGGTAATTCAGATTTTTTTTTGCTAATTCAGATTTTTGTTTTTTTCTAATTTTTTTTGCTAATTCAGATTTTTTTTTTTTGCTAATTCAGATTTTTTTGCTTATTCAGATTTTTTTTCTAATTTTTTTTTTTTTTGCTAATTCAGATTTTTTTTTTCTAATTTTTTTTTGCTAATTCAGATTTTTTTTATAATTTTTTTTTGCTAATTCAGATTTTTTTTTGCTAATTCAGATTTTTGTTTTTTTCTAATTTTTTTTTTTTTGCTAATTCAGATTTTTTTTTCTAATTCAGATTTTTTTTTTTTTTTTTGCTAATTCAGATTTTTTTGCTAATTCAGATTTTTTTTTATTTATTTTTTTTTTATTTTTTTTATAATTTTTTTTTTGCTAATCCAGATTTTTTTTTTTTGCCAATTTTTTTGTTTTTTTTGCTAATTCAGATTTTTTTTCTAATTTTTGCTAATTTGCTAATTTTTTGCTAATTCAGATTTTTTTTTTCCTAATTTTTTTTTTTTTTTGCTAATTCAGATTTTTTTTTTTTGCTAATTCAGATTTTTTTTTTTGCTAATTCAGATTTTTTTTGTTAATTTTTATTTATTTTTTTTGCTAATTTTTTTTTTTTTTTTGCTAATTTTTATTTTCTTTTTTTTTGCAAATTCAGATTTTTTTTTGCTAATTCAGATTTTTTTTTTGGCTAATTCAGATTTTTTTGTTAATTTTTTTTTTTTTTGCTAATTCAGATTTTTTTTTTTTGCTAACTCAGATTTTTTTGCTAATTTTTACTTTTTTTTGCTAATTCAGATTTTTTTTTTGCTAATTCAGATTTTTTTTTCGAATTTTTTTTTGCTAATTTTTTTTTTTTTGGTAATTCAGATTTTATTTTTTTTGCTAATTCAGATTTTTTTTTTCTATTTTTTTTTTTTTTTTAATTCAGATTTTTTTTTTTTTTTGCTAATTCAGATTTTATTTTTTTTTTGCTAATTCAGATTTTTTTTCTAATTTTTTTTTTTGCTAATTCAGATTTTTTTTTTTTTTGCTAATTTTTTTTTTTTTTTTTGCTAAGTTTTTTTTTTGCTATTTTTTTTTTTTTGCTAAATCAGAGTTTTTTTTTTTAGCTATTCATATTTTTTTTTTCTAATTTTTTTTTTTTTTGCTAATTCAGATTTTTTTTTTGCTAATTCAGATTTTTTTTTTTTTGCTAATTCAGATTTTATTTTTGTTTTTTTTTTTGCTAATTCAGATTTTTTTTTTTTTTGCTAATTCAGATTTTTTTTTTTTTTGCTAATTTAGATTTTTTTTTTTTGCTAAGTCAGATTTTATTTTTTTTGCTAATTCAGATTTTTTTTTTCTAATTTTTTTTTTTGCTAAATTTATTTTTTTTTTTTTGCTAAGTTTTTTTTTGGCTAAATCAGAGTTGTTTTTTTTTTTACCTATTCAGATTTTTTTTTCAAATTTTTTTTTTTTTGCTAATTCAGATTTTTTTTTAATTTTTTTTTTTTTTTTTGCTAAATCAGATTTTTTTTCGAATTTTTTTTGCTAATTTTTTTTTTTTTATTTATTTTTTGGTAATTCAGATTTTATTTTTTTTGCTAATTCAGATTTTTTTTTTGCTAATTCAGATTTTTTTTTTTTGCTAATTCAAATTTTTTTTTTTTTGCTAATTCAGATTTTTTTTTTTAGTGCTAATTCAGATTTTTTTTTTTGCTAATTCAGATTTTTTTTTTTTTTTTGCTAATTCAGATTTTTTTTTTTTTTGCTAATTCAGATTTTTTTTTTGCTAATTTTTTTTTTTTTTGCTAATTCAGATTTTTTTTTTTTTTTTGCTAATTTTTAGTTTTTTTTTTTTTGCTAATTCAGATTTTTTTTTTCTAATTTTTTTTTTTGCTAAATTTATTTTTTTTTTTGCTAAGTTTTTTTTTTGCTATTTTTTTTTTGCTAAATTAGAGTTTTTTTTTTTCTAATTTTTTTTTTTTTTTGCTAATTCAGATTTTTTTTTTTAATTTTTTTTTTTTTGCTAATTCAGATTTTTTTTTTTTGCTAATTCAGATTTTTTTTTTTTTGCTAATTAAGATTTTATTTTTTTTTTTTTTTTTTTTGCTAATTCAGATTTCTTTTTTTGCGAATTCAGATTTTTTTTTTTTTTGCTAATTCAGATTTTTTTTTCGATTTTTTTTTTACTAATTTTTTTTTTTTGCTAATTCAGATTTTTTTTTTGCTTATTCAGATTTTATTTTTTTTGCTAATTCAGATTTTTTTTTGCCAATTCAGATTTTTTTTTTTTTGCTAATTCAAATTTTTTCTGTTTTTTTTTTTTTGCTAATTCAGATTTTTTTTTTCCTAATTCAGATTTTTTTTTTGCTAATTCAGATTTTTTTTTTTTTTTTGCTAATTCAGATTTTTTTTTTTTTCTAATTCAGTTTAATTTTTTTTTGCTAATTCAGATTTTTTTTTTTTTGGTAATTCAGATTTTTTTTGCTAATTCAGATTTTTGTTTTTTTCTAATTTTTTTTGCTAATTCAGATTTTTTTTTTTTTTTGCTGATTTTTATTTTTTTTTTGCTAATTCAGATTTTTTTTTTGCTAATTTTTAGTTTTTTTTTTTGCTAATTCAGATTTTTTTTTCTAATTTTTTTTTTTGCTAAGTTTTTTTTTGCTATTTTTTTTTTTTTTTTGCTAAATCAGAGTTTTTTTTTTTTTAGCTATTCAGATTTTTTTTTTCTATTTTTTTTTTTAATTCAGATTTTTTTTTGCTAATTCAGGTTTTTTTGCTAATTCAGATTTTTTTTTTGCTAACTCAGATTTTTTTTTTGGTAATTCAGATTTTTTTTTCTATTTTTAGTTTTTTTTTGTAATTCCGATTTTATTTTTCTTGCAAATTCAGATTTTTTTTTTGTACTTTTTTTTTGTTTTTTTTTTTGCTAATTCAGATTTTTTTTTTTTTTTTCTGGTAATTCAGATTTTTTTTTCTAATTTATTTTTTTTGCTAACTCAGATTTTTATTTTCTAATTTTTTTTTTGCTAATTCAGATTTTTTTTTGCTAATTTAGATTTTTGTTTTTTTCTAATTTTTTTTTGCTAATTCAGATTTTTTTTTGCTAATTCAGATTTTTTCTTTTTTTTGCTAATTCAGATTTTTTTTTTTTTTTTGGTAATTCAGATTTTTTTTTATAATTTTTTCTTTGCTAATTCATATTTTTTTTTTTTTTTGCTAATTCAAATTTTTTTTTTTTTTTTTTTTTGTTAATTCAGATTTTTTTTTGCTAATTCAGATT